>VURO01028167.1:0-11729 GCA_015108175.1 Pelvicachromis taeniatus
CTCTGCGATGGTAGATGCTCTGCAGAGAGGGCAGCAGAATCCTGATGATCTTCTCCGCGGTTGTTATCACTCTCTACAGGCGTTTGCGGTCTCTAGCAGTAGTGCTGCCGTACCACGCAGTGATGCAGCTGGTGATTGTGCGCTCCACAGTGCAGCTGTAGAAGCTGCTAAGGATCTTGGCCGACATACCATACACCAGTGTTTGTGGTGATGCTGGCTGAGGTCCTGTTGCCGATCCTGACAGACTGAGACCTGCCAGTCAAAAAGTTCTGTAGCCAGTCACAGAGGGTGGGGTGCAGGCCGCGTGTAGACAGTTTGTGGATGAGTTTGTGAGGGATGACTGTGTTGAATGCGGAGCTGTAGTCGACAAAGAGTACCCTGATGTAGGAGTCATTGTTTTCTAGGTGGGAGAGGGAATAGTGGAGGGCAGCAGCAATGGCGTCTGACGTGGACCTGTTGGGCCGGTAGGCGTACTGCAGGGGTGTACTGCAGAGTGATGTGCAGTGTTAGTTTTCCGCCACACATAGTGTTTTGCATTTTGGCCAAAAAGTTCAATTTTGTGATCGGAGCACCTTCTTCCACATGTTTGCCGTGTCCCCCACGAGCATACAGCTTAAGTATGCAGGTTGAGCATGGCAAGCATTCCCACAGCATTTTCGCAGGAAATGCAAGGGTTTCTAGTTGCTCTTGAAGTGCATCTGAGAAGGCACTTTTATGTCAGGGTGTAGAAAACTTCCCCTTTCCTGCTCTGTGGTCAGTCAGAGGAAATGCCTTGTGGTGAATATTTACTCTTTTTTTTTTGGTACTATTTCACCAAAGGCCTTTAATTAAAATGAATTTAAACTTTAACCCTCATCCAACCAGCTTATTTAATATAAGGAGACTACTGACACAGAGCCAAATTTTTATTTTAGGAAACATGAATGAGACATGATCTGTTCATACATGAAAAAGCTTCAGTAATTTCATGCAACATATTTTTGTGCAAACATGAGCAATGCATACATTTATGCAAAACTAAGGTTATTTAAATGTCATAGTCAGTTCTACGTTTATGGCAGGGGAAGGGCTAAAAACCTGACAGGAAGTGAGTGTTTATTCTGCAGAATCATACTGATGCAATCGTGATTAGCCAAGGATAACTTCTTCATGACTGCATCATGTTTGTGGCCTCTTAGATGCAGTGCCTCTTTAACACCAAAGATGAACTGATGAATGATAGAAGGTTATTAAACATAAACAGAAATAAAGAAGTGTTGGTAGACTTCAGACTGGCTGCTGAAAATAAAAAACAAGCAGCCTAATAATGATAATGAAACAACTTTCTTCCAATTTGTATATAAGTCAAAATTATGGTATTAATGCACCTCATTTGATTCATACTGTGATCAGGTTATCTGTGTCTGCCCACCTGACAGCGTGTGATACGTTAAATTAGGAACCATGGCAAACAAAAAGCCAATAAATACTTCCATCAAATAAAACAGTCAAGGTGGAAGTAGATGCTTTTCACTTGGCGTTCCCTGAGGCCCGTCGACAGTATTAATGATAGACGTGGCATCCACTGGTTTTGGGCTTTGCATTTTGAAGTCTCAAAGTCTGGCTCTATAAAGCCTCTCACAGCCTCTCGCCTTTCACAGCTTTAAGGCGAACAATTATGCAAGCTAAAAAAAAATTTTTCCCAAGACTCTAAGCAGTCCTGTGAAAAACTACACCCCATGATTCAGTAGCTTGTAGAGCCATTTAAAGCAGTAATTTTTTGAAATCATGGTTTATCAGCTTTCTCCGTCTCTGATGCTGTTATAGAGCAATTTTAGTCTACTCTTCTTTACATTGCTTCAGTTTATTGCAATTTGCAGACATTTGTTTATCCACCGCTCTCTTTATGTCTTCACACCATTTCATTCACTTTGAGGTCTGGACTCTGACCAGGCCATTGCAATAGGATTTTTCAGTTTTTCAGTCATTCAGTGGTAGATTTGATGGTGTGCTTGAGATCATTGTCCTGTGGCGTGACCCGGTTTTGGCCAGGCTTTACTTGTCAGGCAGCCAACCTTAAGTTTGAGTCTTGAATACACCAGTGTTCAATGTTCATACTCATGAGTTCATGTTCAACTCAATGTCCACAGGGTGCTCAGGTCCTGTGGCCACAAAACAAGCCCAAATTATCACCCCTCCACCACCTTGTTTGACACTTAGTAATAAGGTGTTTTGATATGCTGTGTTTGGTTTTCACCAAGTATATCACTGTGCATTATGACCAAACATCTCCACTTTGGTCTTGTCTGACTAAATGACATCATTCCACAAGTCTTGCGATTTGTTAAGATGCAATTTTGGAGTCCTACGATGTGCTGTCATGTGATTTGTAGAGAGAAGAGGCTTTCTCCTGACAAGCAGTATTTGTGCAGACCAACAAACTGCCCAAATTTCAGTTGGTCACACTTCCTAATGATGATTTAATCAAGTGCATTTGTTAAGTGGAACCTGGCTGCCACTTACCCTCTTCAATCCTGTTGAAGCTGTAAGGGTGCACTTAGTTTAGGGCTGCACAGAGTCCCGTGAAAACTTTCATTTTCACATAAAAGTATGTGAATGTGAATGCTCACACCTTGGCCTTGTCTGACTAAATGACATCGTTCCACAAGTCTTGCGATTTGTTAAGATGCAATTTTGGAGTCCTATGATAATGTGTTGAATCTACCTCTAAGACGTTCCAACTCCTGATTAGTTTTGGTGCTGCTAAGATCCTGCTGTTTTTGTTTAACAAAGATAAAACCACTACCACATAACAACCCCCGACTTCATTAAAAAAAAGACTTGCCTTTTTTAAATAGGTTAAGGTGAACTTGTGTTGAAATTAGGTGGAATTCAAAATAGTATCAGCCTGAAAAGGTGACTTGATTTCATTCATTTTATCAATTTAATTTAGATATCAAGGGGCACTGTTCAAAGGCCACTGGATGACCAGATTTAAACAAAAACAAAAACATGGTGCATTTGTATTTGGTGTGTGGTGGTGTGGTAACGGTTAATCTGTGACAAGTGACTTGGCTTGTACTCAAAAGCCCAAAAGTAGTTTCGTGTGTTTGAAGTTCTTGACGAAGACGGGGGGATGGCTTTACCCACAACAGGAAGGAAACTAAAGCAGAGAGACTGGGTCACCTAGATGGAAATGAGACCGTGGACACTGTTGTTTCAGATGTCGTAGTAGCAGAACATACGCTGTCACCTCACAGTAACAAGATTTTGGGTTCAGATCTGCTAGTTGGTGCCTTTCTGTGTGAAGTTTAGATGTTCTTCTTGTTTCGGCTGAAGTCCAAAGACATGCCTGTTAAGTAACCTGCTGATTCTAAACTGGCCGGGCAGGTGAGGTAGATGAGGTGCTGTATTGAATGTACAGGTTTTGATGTCAAATTTTATTCCAGAAAGAACCTAGGTAATATGAAGTTCAGATAAAGGTGGAATATCTCAAATATGTGGCTCTTAAGGAGTTCTTGATCGTTGACACCATGTCATTTCCTGTATCTTTCCCCTCATTTCCTGTCAAACGACTTCTGTCCTTTTTTCTAATTTCATATCTTCATTAAAAATCTCGTTCTACGCTCATATATTAATATTACAACATACATCTATGAGCTAGCTTTATGCCATCACTGTAAATAATATTTATGTGACCAAACACATGGTAGAAAGCTTTAAAAAGCTGACATTTATTTTCAAGGCGTTTTCCCATATTGATATTTTAACACCTTGCACTTTTAAGTTGTTCACAACTACAACTAAGAGTGAGTCATGTATGTGCTGGGAAATAATACAACAGGTAGGCGGGGAGACAAACAGACAGAGCGAAAGAGAGAGAGGGAGAGAAAGAGAGGAAGTGGTGAGGATGCTCTACAGTCACTGCAGCACTTGGCTCCTCATTTCAACACAGTCAGCCTAAGAGTTGATATTACAGTATTTCTCTGTCACTGCCTTTTCCCAGACACGCATTGACCAGTTTCTTCACAGCACCATGCCGATCAAGGTGAGTGAGAATCTCTTCTTTCCACCTCTCCACTTTGTGTTAAGGGGAGGCAAGGGGTCAACTTTTCCATCTTAATCTGTGCCATCTTAGCTGTGAACGTATCATTGTCTTAGCCTGTGCGAGCCATTCGTGTGACTCTTTAGAGGGAAGACGTGCTGTCGATGGTATCACAAGAGGAAATCAGCTCCACTTCCTTTTCTTCAGAGAAAAATAAAATAAAATGTGCCATAGCCAGCTGGCGAGGAGTTGCCATCATTTACATGCATGCAAAACAGCTGCCGTGTGCTTGCTATGTGAGGAGGGTGCAGGTTTAAACATTCACATGACCCGACAGAGTTAAATATAGGCCTTCACTGAAAGAACCCAGCTAAAAGTAGGCATCAATTCAGAGATCTTTTATGAAAGGCAGTGTAAAGGATTAGCGTTGAGTTTCTGTTCAAAATTACAGAGTTGTAAAGAAGCGATCACTCAGATGTGTGCTGAGTTTGGAGGATGTTAGCAATGCTGCTGAAGTTTGTTGCATCATAATGAAATGTGTTTCTAGTCTAGACTATATTAAAATGAAGGCGCGTGGGCTCCCCTGAGGGTGGAATGTTTAATATTTTCTCACCTTTTATGGACAATATATGACAATACCAAAAGATCCATCTGTGCATGTTGAAGTGTGTCATACTTAGTTATACAGTATAGTGTCAGAAAGTGCTTTATAACCCAATACATGGCATATAAACGAAGGACATGAAAGCAGCACAACATTTCAAGAAAGGAGAGAAACAACACTAAAATATGCAAACATTTAAAGATTGTCTTCTTTTCTGGAATGAAAAGACATTTTTGCTTCATATATCAAATATTTTTCAATGTATTTTATTGAAAAATGCTCCATGAATGTGAATAAATGAAAGGGTTTTTTTTTAACTTGCATAATTGTAGTTAGCTCTGTACATCAATTGTTTCTAAGCCTTAGAGCTGTGAAAGGCCAACATGGAGACAAAATGCAGAGCCCAAAAGTGATGGATAACTTCACGGAGGCTACACCTACCTTTAACATGAGTCCAATCTTTTCAAACTGTTAAAACATCTGCCTCTGTATAATCTCTGAGCTTCTGTACTACTGTATCATTAAAACAGGGGTATAATCGGACAATCATACACTTGCTCTTCAACTCAGCTGCATCATATTACAAAAATCAAAAGGTGCACAGCCTGCAGAAACTGCACAACATTGTCGTACCGCACGGTGGGTATAAAATAGCCCTAAGATCCTGGGCACCACTGGAAACAAATGGAAGTATAATTAATGGGGAGCATTAGAGCATCAGATTTAACTAGCAGCCCAGCAGCAGCAAAGCCTAAACTTAGTCTAAACTTATTAAGTGAAGAGAAGAATACAAACACAGCCCTTGCTCCTCTTCTGAAACTAAAGACTTCAGCTTTTTGGTTCATAGGTGGAGAAAACTAGAGAACTGTTTAACATGTGTTTCAAAAGGAATTTAACACAAATTACACAACACATCACATCAACCACAAAGACATCATCCTCTGTGTTTTGTAATGTCCCTTTGTGAAGCCTCAGATTAAACATTTTGGATTGTGTCATCAATAAACCAGAAGTGAAAAGGTGGCTCTGACTGAGGACACTACATACAAAAAAAACAAGCACTTGGCGATGGTGGAAAGAAAGAACTCTCTTAGGAAGGGCTCTACAATGGCCACAAGTACACTTTCTCTATTGGGATGGGGCCAGGACTGTTTATGTGAGGAAAAGGATCTTAAATTCAATTTTGGACTTCACAGGGAATCAGTAAAAAGAAGCCAACGTAGAGGAAAATTATCTCTCATTCTAGTATGTTTTAGTATTTTTGTAACAGCCTGAAAATAATAGGAAATTACAATAGTCCAGTCTAGAAGTAACAAAAATGGATCAACAGCATCAACAGTAGTAAGTGATTGCAAAGTAGCTTGACTTTGGCTAAATAATATTGCAATTTACAAAACCAGCATCAAATTAAATAAAAAAAAAGACTGGAAATGTGCTTATATATACTAGACCTTCTTTATATAAGCAGAGAAGTCGCCACCTGTTAGAAAAAGAATCTGGTTTAAGGCATGGTCACATTAGCTTTGCCTTTCAGGGCTTCCAAGGACCATTCAGCTTTTATATAGTAAATGGTCCACTATTAGCCACTTTTAAGCCACGCTGGCAAAAATATAGAGATAACTCCTAAATGTTTTGGGGGTTTTTTTGGACTGAATTGTCCTAACAATCCTTCAAAAGCTATTTGGGGATGACTTGCTGTACCGAAGCTGAGGAGTTCAAATAGACTCGATCTTGGTTCTCCCTTAGAGATAGGGTTAGTAGCTGGGTCATTTCTGACAACCTCAGAGTGTAGCTACTTATCCTTCACATCTAAAGGAGTCTGTTCATTTGGTTCAGGTATCTGACTAGCATGATGAGGGGTGAGGTGAGCAAACCCAGTTGAGATTACACTAGCTTGACAACACCTTGATGTCCCCTCTAAAGAGCTGGAGGTGGTGGCCAGAGAGAGGGAGAGGTGTGGGCATCTATGCATGGAGTGCTGCTTTCCCCACCCCAGTGAGTGTCACAGCTTAGCATCTGTTTAATTAACCCATTTCCAAATTACACTGCCATGTAAGTCAGAACAAATTCACTTACCTCTCAAAAACGAGTTGCAATGATTTTTCATTGATTTTACATTTTTCTGATGTAAACACATGATTTATTTTAAGACATGTAAAAGCCAGAAGTTTGTTTGGGCTGCCTTTGAGGTTATTTTTATGAACACATGCAAAGCCTTCTTTTAAAATAGTAAAATACATGCTTTTAGACACAACTTAGTGGTAGCAGATGTCAGTGTAGATGGCATCTATCTGATCTGTCTAAGTAGCCTGGAGACAAATGAATGTAAATCAATTCATATTTTTTGCCACGTGGTGCTGTTACATCACTGTTATTTAATATGTAAAGTGTTGCAGAGGCAAACTTAAAATATATATATTTTTTTAATTTATGTCCATACAATTAACCCCATTGACTGCTCTGACCACTGGGTCAGTGTTTAAAAATCTTTAGCAAACATTATATATCTGTTCAGCTTCTAATTTAAACATGCAAAGGAGAGCTGCATGTGAGATCCTTTTGTCGTCACGACCCCCTGAAAAGACAGTTGCATTCTCTTCGAGTCAGACCGCAAAACCACATCCTGAAACAGTGCTTAAATTAGACGGGGGCTTGTCTGCCAGGATAGATAGATGTTACTAGAACAAAAGTAACTTGTGTTTCCTAATGTTGGTTAAAACAGTGGTGCAGTTGGAAACTGAATCACAGAATACCTCCAGCTGATGCCTTTATATACGCAGGTGAGTCGACGGTGCTTCAGTGTTAGTGCATCTGCCTGTTTTCTGGCACAAATATAAGGCAGCTGTAACCTATATGGACTTGTTGACAGGTTTCCAGATTGTAGATTTTGCATGAATAATCATCTTCTCATCCATTATTCTGATGAATCATACTTCTCACATGTTTAGTTACTGATTAAAGGTGTATAATTTATTTGTTATGCTTACATAATGCTTAAATCTCCAGTACTGCTTATGTGCAGATTTAATTTTTCAGTTGTTTCCATATTTGTATGTGGTGGATTTTTAAAATGCCAATTTTATCTCCCATGGATTCAAAATAATACACTTTGAGGTTTAAGTGCTTGTGTATGTTTTGAATTATAAGTTACTGAATATGTTATAATTTAATTATAAACCTTCCTGGAGTTTCATCCATGATAAAGAATGATATAAAAAAGTAAATATTCACGCTTTAAACACTACGTATATATATCCACAAGGTTGAAAGTAGCACGTCATAATACAGTCCTCAGCTTTCCACATCATATTCTTGCAGCCATTTTAAGCACCTAAAATTAGAACTAGCAGAGTACAAGAACTGAGTTTTTTCAGGATATTTTAAAGAAAGGCAGGGTTCAATATATCCAATGGCACAGTGGGTAAGGGCCAGAAAGTAAGTATGTCAGGCAAATTAGTTGGACTTCTGTTTAAGCCAAAGAAGGTCATCTGTGAACTGTCAGTAGTTTCACATTAAGTAAATGTCCTTTATCAGACCACCTGTTTGGATAGTTTGAAACAGTCTTTTTAGTTGTTCAAATCCACCAGTGGTTTGTTGCACTCGGTACCAGCTCAATTAAATTAAACAGAAAGCAAAAACTGTCTGTGTTCAGATACGTTTTCAGATCTTTAGATTTTGGGCAGATGTCTACGCTGCAGCCTGACAGCAATCCTCCAGTCACTTTCTAGTAACAATACCCACAGAATGCAGCGGTGAGTTTGAAGTGGTGTACATGATTTACTTTATTATATTTTCTGAAAAGCTTTAGATTTATGAAAGAAATTTAGCAAATATTTTTGGTGGCATTTGAGGGGAAGGGAAAACTTAATTTGCAGTTTCTTACACTGGTGATTTCACATGGGTGTGGGCTGTAATATAGAGTATCCCATCTTCCCTTTTCACATTAATTACCCTTAGCTGGGGTGGTCTGTGTTTTTTTGTAATTTCTGGAGAATTAGATAATAAATATATTGGAAAATTAAAGCATAATTTGAAGCCCATGCAATGGAAATGAACACTGTGTCCTTTTTTTGGAAGCTGATGGTCACATAATCAAGAAAACACTGTGCACTGTTATAACACGGGGGGATTGAACATGTAATAGTTCCCAATCCCTTCTTAATTGGGATCAAGGGTTGTTGTGAAGTATTCTGGAGTTAAAAGACTAACACATTCACCAAAAGGTCCTCAGACTCCAGAAGTAACCCAGACAGAAAGATTATTGCAAGCAATACTGTAAGTCACAGGAAAGACTACTAGACTAGACTGACAGGGACGTTTTTCACTAGCGTGTCTGCACTTTGCATTGACATTCATGCAAATGCAACACATTGTGTAACTCCTTTTTCTTTACCTCATCCACAGGAGCGGCCTACCTGGAAAATGCACTTTCTGTAAATTGTTGTGTTAGTGCATTTACCACTGAGAGGAAAAAAGGAACTCGGGCAGAATCAAAGTTGGAGGAAGGACAGCCGAGCTTCCCTCTAATCAAGTTCTCTCTGTCCAAAAGATGTCAGCATCCCCTCCCAGCACCCTAGGAAGGGGAACCAAAACCTCTAAAGTGTCAAAGGATCATAAAAAGGTGAGTGGATCATTTCAAACGAGCAATTGAAAAATATTCTGGTAGGAACAAAGTTACTCCCACTTCAAGTCATTGCTGATGTCAAAACAGAAAATATCTGCAGTCAAACAGAACACTGAAACCAGCAGTTGTTTTTTATTTGGGAGTCTAAATGTCAAAACATATTATTTTCTTTCCTGAGCTGTTTATTTCACTTATTGAATACACCATGATCTTGAAAAAATACATTTTAATTTAAAGTTTACGGCACTCACAGGTCATAAAAATCAAAAATGTTATACCGAAAGTCATATGCAATATCACTTTAAGTAAAATGAAGTGCAATACCATGACTGCAGCTACTCTTTTTCCTAATCAGCTGTGTTATGTAACAGAGCAGCTCGGTGATGTAGGGAGCAAGTGGTGGGAAAATGATGTGGTTAGGCTGATCGGTTTCACATCCTGGCTCTAAATAAATTCAAAAGTAAAATTTCTGTTTTTCTTTTTATTAGAAAATGTTATTTACATGTATTAAGGCTTCATTTAGTATTTGATGCTTTACTAAAGTGCCAGGAGCCTGTTCCAGACATGCAATATCATCAAAGCAGTTTATTTTAAATGTTTATTTCAATTATTTTCTGATATAAATGAAGAAAATTGTTTTTGTCACACTATACCGTAAATGTGATTTACAATGAAATCTCAAAAAATCTGAGCAATATAAATTCTCCCTCCTCCTTTTAGGGCTGTAACTTACCGTAACACACAATAGCATGTAACTCAAAGTACCACTGTGCTCATAATACAGCCTACAGAGCACCTGGTGTCACTTATTTGAGGAAAAAAACAGAGTGAACCCCTGTTAAAAACAACAGACATATTTTGTATCTGTTCTGATCTTTGTATTAAAAAAAAAGAAATACTGACCATTAAAATCTGTAGGCATGATTACAATTTTGCATTTAGCACAATTTTATCATTCGAGACTGTACTTTATCACAGGCAGTATAAAAAATGGCCATAACACCCATGAAATCACCCATTGTTTTAAGTTTTGGCAGTTTTGAAGCCTTGACTTTAGAATTTTTGGCATGTTTTGTTTTTTTAGAACTAAGTGACTATAAGTGACACTGGGAATGCTGCCTTTTCGGCTAATGTTAGCAAGGTGCATTCATTAAATGCATGTTACACCCACAGGCAATATAAAAAATGGATACAGCTTCTATGTCTAAAAAAAAAAAAAATTGCTCAAAACCTTATTCTTTAAAGATAACCACGCAGCTACAGTCACAGGGGATAGAACCAATGCACTTGTAAGCATGTTTCAGCGACACAGGATTAGTCCTTTGCCCTGACCTAAGTATGCACTTTATCAGTTTATAGTTTGGGTCATATTGAATAACAAATTAAATCTATTTTGCAAATTTTGGGCATTTTAAATATCGGAAGGCTGGAGTAGCCAAAGCATTCTCATTGGCTAATCACTTGTTAGCTACATCCATGTTTTATACTCTCTATGCAACACACAGACGTGCATACCTGCTAATAACAGGGATAAGTAACAAATTAATAAAATACTAGAATTTTTCTCATCAAAATTAAAGCAATAAATTCTTTGAAAGTTCACAGAGGAGATAATAACAGCGAGCTCCATGTTAGCAGAGGAGAGGCCTAGCAGAAATGTCTACAGCTACCTGAATCAGGAGATCTGTCAGTGCAATACACCGGAGAATAAAAATAACTCCCTCTGAGTTGTAATGAAGGGTGAAGCTATCTATACAGGGCAAAATATTTTTGTTGTACCAGGTGATGAATATGCCTTTCATTGCTGTAAAATTTTGCATTTTGAGCCAGTTTCAAGTGGTCACTAGAAAAACCACAGTTTCTGCTTCTTCAGTGTTAGCTTAATTTTGTAGTTTGTAGTTGTGTTTTACATGCTTCCTACTGCTTTGTGTATTAACACAATATCTAAAAATGATATAAATAAGACCGTTACTCCAGCTAATGCTATCACTTACTGTGAGGCTACTGTAAGCACAGTTATACATTGAATTAAATGCTAATGTGACCAAGTGGCCAACGGGGGTTAGATAAAACCAAAAAAAAATGACAACGCCACTGGGGGGAACAAAGTTCACCCCCAGAAAAATAAATAAATAAAACCTTTATAACCACAAAAAAAAGAAAGTCACACAGGTTCAAGGATGCACACGGAGGTATTCGGCTTCACTCATAAAAATAAGTCTTTATTAATAAAATATGCAATTCATTGTTAATAAAAGAAACATAAAAAAACACAATTAAAAGACTCAATGCAGCATCACCTCACTGCCTTGTATTATAAGAAAACATTAAACGAGGACTTACCAGGGCCTGGGAAGACCCAAAGAAACCACACACAAAAACTGCAACCTACACCTGGTGCTGTACAAAGAAAATTGTGAAGAAAACAACCCTCCACCAGGGATCCCAGGGCCACTGGCAGGTCCTCCGTCACTAAA
>VURO01028168.1:6577-25318 GCA_015108175.1 Pelvicachromis taeniatus
CAAGACTTTTGCACATTACCTTACATAGACATACAGCCATATTTTTGCAACAAGAGTTAAGAAATCTGCATAAAGAATGTTTTCCCTGTACATAAATATCCAGCGCTGAACAAAAACATCCCCAAAATTCCATCACAGAGCTAGAGAACTCTTCCATCTTAATCTCTTTCCACCTTGCGTCTGTGTCTTCCCTCACACCCTGTCGCTTTTTGTTTCTTATAATAATTCAGTTTCTGCTTCCATGCTCGCTATTCATAAAGTGCCAGTGATCCAGGAAAAATGCTTCAGAGACAGTTGTTCTGGATGTTGAACAGCAGCACCATGTCTGCTCTGCTAGTCTGGGCTGTGCGCTCTTCTATGCAGCTGACTGGTCCAGATCAGCACTGGACCCAGATAATTTAGTCTAATGCAAATTTAGAAGCAACTGTTGAACCGTAGTCATTGTTCGACTTACATCTGACTTTGTAACTTATCTGAGCAATTGTCCTCCTCTCACCCTCTACCCTCCCATCCCAAGAGTCACCACTGTGACATCTTTAATGAAAGCAGTGCAAGTCAAAAGAATAGATTTTTCTTTTTCCCCCCACTTCCAAGTTACTTTTCACCTGTCTCTGTTACTGTGTTCTTTTCTTGTTCTGCTCTGTAAGATGTGCATGGGTGACTGTAGTCATTAACTACTCCCTAATTAACAATGGAGCCCCTTCTGTAGAGCTTCCCTACCCGGCAGTGGTCAGTTGTTCACTCAAGAACTGGTGAGACCAGAGTGAAAAGGAGATTCAAAGTAGGAATTATGTAGAAAAAAACAAACAAACAAACAAACAAAACCCACTGATGGATGTGCAAATTAAAATGTTATCAACTGGGTATTTGTCAGAGGTTGAGGTGGACAAAATCCTGAATTTATAAGTCGTGCAACACCAAATAATATTTCAGCAGTAATGATCATTTTGTAAATGTCAGTAAGGCTAAATTATTATCCACAATGTATTCATTTTTGCTTCCTGTGAGCTTTATTCGTTCATATTTCATGCAACGTGGATACTTATCTGTCAACCAAATGTTACAATTTTAAGATATTAATCTGATTGCCAATTTCTTCCCCTCGCAAAATTAGATTACTTCAAAGGATTGCAGATAGCGGTGAAATATTCAGTTTGGTCTTTCCTGATAGGACGCTCTGATTTCATATTTGAGATGAGATTTTGAAATGACTCTCTCATTACAGTTTGTTATGACACCCCACCCCCACTACCCCACCTAATTACAGCAATTCCCACTATCAAGTAATCAGTCTTTGATCATGATGTGTGGCGTCAACTTGTGCTTCATTTCCCCAACCTCATGTGGCAAACTCCAGAAAAGGTCACTTTAGATGAGAGTAAGCTAAAATGTTTTTATTTCAGTTTTACATTTCATATAATAAGCATTGCATAAACATGTGATGCCAGTCTATTTGGTATTAGCACATTTTTGGCGATGTTCTCCTAGGTGAGGTATTTTGGGGATGTCCTACCGGGAGAGTGTGAGGGAAGTCTGGGGTTCTCGGCTCAGACTGCTTACCCTGTGACCCAAACCTGGATAAAAGATAGAGGATGGATGGATGGATTTGTTTTGGGGCTGTCCGCGGGTAAGAAGTTATAGTGGGTCATTTACTAACTGAAAGGGAAGTCTTGCAGTTTGATCAAGGGCTCCTTCCTCTAATCTACTTGTTGATGTGTTTTGGGGCAAGGTCTGAGACCCCAAATAGCCTCTGAAACACCATTTAATGTGACCCTGGGTGTGTATTAGGAAGGGCTTAAAGGAAAGGTGTGAATGAGTGCAAGTGACCTGTAATAAAGAAACTTCAACTGCTCAGATAGAGCAGAAAAGTGCTATGTACCATTTACATATACAACTAGGCATTTTGTTATTTTCACTAAAGTTGATATTTATTAATTAGTGATGAACTAAAGTTATCATTGCATTAAAAAAATACATGTTCCTGTTGAGGCAGGTGAGGCAGTTCAGGACGCCTTTTGGACACCTAGGTAGGTGTCTCACGCGTAAGCAACTGGGAGGAGGATCTAGGGCAGACACAGAAATGATATCTCTGAGCTGGAACCCCTTCGGTGTCCCCGTGGAAGAACTAGAAGAAGTGGCTGGAGAGAAGGTGGTCTGGGAATCTCTGCTTAGGCTGCTCAATCTGCAGCGTCGGATAAGCAGCTCTGGATGGATGGATGAAACATTTCACTGTAAAAGGTTCAACAATCAGTGTAATATAACAGAAACACTGTTAGCTTGTCACAAGTCCACAGCGGACAATACTAAATTTAAAAAATGCCTTAATTCATAGCTCATATGGGGAAATATGAGGATATTCTTCCATTATATGTACAACATGTATTCCAGTTAAGTAAACCACTATTTTTTTTCTGCTAACATAGAACTACACATTTATCTCACCTGTCTGTTATTTAACAAAAATATAATAAGTAACACATTTTTTTCTTATTTATTTTCTTTATTTATTTGTGTATTTTGAAGTATGTTGTATTTTATCAGTGGAGTGTATTTTACAAAGCTTTTGTAATAACAGCGTATTAGTTGTGTAGTTATAGTTCTCGGTAAAGTGTTAACAAAGCAGATCAAAATCAAATGAATGAATGAAGTTTCAAAGATCGCTTTGTGTTTTGTGTAAAATGCTTTTCTGTTCTTAATCAGTGAAAAAAAATTCCCTCTTTTAAAATGTCAGATTTTTGCATTTCTCAGTTGTTGAAGTGATTCTTAACCAATTAATGTATAAAAACTGTATCTTTTTCTTTCTTTCTTTGGCATTTTTACTCTTCTCTCCTGTCTTGCGATAGCCAATCCTCCCCTGTTAGCGCTCATTATTTCTGAAACTGATGCTCTGCTGGATTTATGTGATGAAGAAGACATGACTGGATGCTTGGAAACATTTTGTTAAAACCCATTTTCATGCTTCCTCTGCAGTCTAGTGAGTTGGTGAATAGTTGGTGCTTAGTTGGCTGTGCTGACTCACAGGGAGACAAAGACAAAAGTCCTGAGCTTTGTTGGGAGAACAAAGAAGACTGGAGTCTATTGGAAAACTTTTGATGTAGTAAAGGTTTGTGTCGAATCTACAGAATCTTTTCAGGATTTGTTCCCAACAAGATATCCAGTTGTTTTGTCATTCTCTTACTCACTTTCCTCTCTATTGCTTTTGACCTTTATAGCTCATATTGATTCAAAATAGGAGAAACAGATGTAAGTTTGAAATGGAAGCTCCTCTTTGGGTAGCAGCTCCCTTTTTGCTTCACTCCCTTGATGTCTTGTGTTCTGCTGAGTCATTTATTCTTGTGCCACAGTCGATGCAGCTTAGGAAACCACTGGCAGAGCCGAATTCCTTGCTGGGGAAGCACAGGCAACAACTGATTTTCATTTTCTTTGAAAAACTAAAACCAAAATCTAATCTTGTCCCTCGCTATCAGATTAGCAATTAAAATCGCAAACAATAGTGAGGCTGCTTTCACTGTTCTCTCCGCCACCCTGCAGCAAACTGGCCTCGCCTCTCCAAAGATTTTTAAATGTCACAGTCAAAGAAGTTGAAAAAGACCATTACCAGTGACATTTTGTTGTGAATGCGTATGTGTGTGTGCGGGGGTGTGTGTGTGGCATTAGAGCGTACAAACATGCATACATTAAGAGCAAATAGAATTTTCTTCAATGCAAATACAAGAACTTGGGCCGTTTCAGATAAGTGCCTGTTCATCACTTGTTTTTTAGTGCAATTTATTTTTAGTGCCGTGTCCTCTGTTGACCCCAGTTTCACCTGTTGTGGTTGGCGTTTCATTACAGAAGATTAGCATAGAGTCCAATCAGTGCTCTTTTAGAATAACAAAAATTAACGCCATTGCATATGTTTTATTCTTCTGTGCATTCCCCAACGCCACAGATTTCTCTCACTTGGTGTCGCTTCTTTTTATTCCACAATCGGAGTTGAAAACGCTAAATGGTTTCTAGAACAGCTGCCATTTCCTAGGCTATGCCTTTGAGTCAGTAAAGCTATAATGTCCTTTTCTGACCCGTCTCCCAATGTCATAAACTTGAAGTTTGATTTGAGGATGTGATACTATCCCACAGGCACTGGGAGGAATTACAGGGCCCTTTAACAAGATGTGACTCTGGACACATTAAAAAACTCTATCAATCTCAGTCTTTATGGGTCCCCCCTTCTGGAGCTCAGGGCTGCCTGACTCATTACCTCTATTCTTCTCCCTCCGTTTTTTCTTTATGTGTTGCCTTCAACCAATTGGAGCCCATTAGGTAACATCCTGCGTAGACTTTCATTGGTGCACAGTATAAAAGCAGTAGAAAATTAACTTTAAACATAAAATTTGGTTTTTACTCTGAAATAGATTGAATAACAAACTGCAAGGGTGATAAAAAAAATAAAAAAAATATGCTGCCAATGTATACTGTGGCCGGGGCAGTAGTTTGAAATCATGTTATTGCATTTCTTTGCTGTGGATAAAAGCAAATCCTAATGCATTCCTAGGCCAGATTGGATATGTAATCCCTTCAGCATGTTCCAGTTCTGCCTAAAAGGTCTCTTCCCAGTTAAACGTGCCCAGAATACCTCCAGAGGGAGGTGTTTAAGCCATCCCAGTCTGCTACTGTACCACCTCAATTTGGCTTCTTGTAATGCAAAGAAGCAGCGGTCTTACTCCCTTCCGGATCTTCCCTCACTAGCAGGGAAGATGCCCAGACTCTCCCTGAGGATGAGCCAAGATATCCCTGACGAAAAATAATTCTGATGCATCCAAGGTCTCATTCTCTTGGTCACTACCTAATACTCAAGACTGACTGTAAGGATTGAAACCAGAGTGACAGGCAATTTGAAAGCCTCGCCCTCAGGCTCAGCTCACTTTTAACTGTGACAGTCTGGAAATACACCAAAATGGGTTTGCTAACTGGTCGCATGCTTCATCCTACTCTGGCTCCAGAACAAGATCAAAAATATTTGAGAATATGCAAATCAAAGAGCGATCAGAGCCTCCTTGCTTTTGTTCTTTCTGGTTTATTTCCATTACAATCCAATGGACGGGCAGCTGGTAGTTGAGAATAAGATTATGATTTGGGTTCAAATATGCCCATTCACAGCATTAACCCTGCAACTGACAAGAAGGAATCACTTGACAATAGAGGTGGGGAATATGGCTCAAAATTATATTATGATTGTGGCGAGGGTGTGGTCAGTGGCGTGGCTGCGGTGGGGCGTACACACCTAAGCGGCAACCGTAATCCTTGGTCGAGTCTGCCGCGGATTTGTTGATATGATGTTGCAAGAAAAATGTATGACAGTGATGTTTCTGACAGTGTAGGAAAAAATACTGAATGTTTCACTGATGCTTGCAGGCAGCAGCATTTATAAATGAAGGGCATTTTCTAGCCTTCTTTTTTAATGGGCTACTGTCATTGATGACTCACTTCCTAATTTGAAGTGTGATTCTATTGAAACAAGGTGCCACCAGTGGCATTATATTGTAATAGTGATGAAGTACAAGTCAAATGTAAGCAAGGAAGTAGAATAGGTAGTGTTTTCCCTGGAAATTGTTAGTGAAAGTATAACATAAGTGCTTAAAACATTATTTTAATGATCATCTGTAGGAGTTCAGTCTTGGAGGAGCTTTTTTTACTTGTCTATCCTGATGTATTGTGTATTTTCAGTGTTTTTTGTACCTCTCTGACCTGTCTCCCCAATGTTTGTTGTATGTACAGTCGAATGGGATGCTCATGATGGCGCTGGATCGTCTGGCAGCCTTGAAAATTTCCCCTTGTGGGACGATTAAAGGATTATTCAATTCTATTAACAACACCTGAAGTATCTCAACCGTTTGCACAATAAAACTGAAAGATATTTTCCACATGGGCTCTTGTATCTTGAGCTGAGCGTTTTAACCAGATGTTGAAAGCCCTCCTTTACCACCATGAAAACGCATCAGTAATTTCCATTCACCATTTGCTCTTCCTGCCATATGCAGCGCAACTAGTGAGTGATTGAGTTAATGCTCGGCTGAGTCACCAGCTGCTCGTATCGTGTCCATTGTAGTTTGGTCGTACTCGGTGGTGTGTTTTTGCCTCAAGTGGCAAAACAAATATCCTGTTTCCACCATCACCACCCAGTTTTCCTTCATATTTAGTGAAGCACTGTGATTTGCTGGAAGTTGCTCAAGTAGTTCCTTTTTTAGGTGATAACTCGTCATCAGATGCTGACACATAACTCTTGCTTTCAGACATGCCTGGGCTTGTCTTCTTGTGTTGTGCACTTGAAGAACATAAATGCATTAATATAGCAATGACATTTTTATATCATATAAAAATGTATACCTGTATTATTGCAGGGGATATATGATATGCCATAACCCTGCATGACACCCTGGAAGTGTCATGCAGGGTTATGGCATATCATAACCCTGCATGACAGGGTTATGATATGCCATAATACGCTGATATACGCTCGCTTACAGCTAGCGGAGAAGAGTGATGCTTAGCTTGCAGTTGCCGTATAGGTAACAAGTAACAATTAGAGACTTCATGAACTTACTGTTCTCTGCGGCTGGATGTCAGTTACTTTTAAAGAATGTAACTCGTTTCAAAATCACAAATTCTTTGTGTGCAGATTCAGTAAACTGGATATAATATTCTAACGGTTAACGTTGTGTCTGCACTAAGAGGCAAGAAATGCTTTTTTTTTAACGCCTGCTTCTAGTTCAGTCCAAGGTGATTACCACCTAGTCCTCGCTCTTGTTAAGGACACTGGGATCAACCACCTCATCTCCATCCAAAAGTAAGAATAAAGTAGCTAAAGCTTTTTTTATAGTAGGAATAATGCAGATTGCTATAACAGAGTATATCTATATGTGATTCTGCTTGTAGTCAATCATGCACAATTCTAATCAAGTTCAAATTTAATCAATATTACGAATGAGAAAATGTAACATGAGCACTGAAGTGATTGTGAGGGTTGAATCTTTGCATAGATATCCCTGCACAAGCTGCATTACACTTACTGATTGAAGGTGAATGAATTTTCTTCCGCTTATCCAATTCTGGGCTATGTTGTGGCTGTCGCCAGAACACAGTCCCAGCTGTCATGCGGCAAATGTTAGAATACAGATAGATCATAGGTCCAGCCTATTGCAGGGCAAACACACTTATAGACAATTTAGAAGCAGCAGTTAACCTAGCCAGTTTTTTGACTGTGGGAGGAAGCTGGCGTACCTGGAGATAATGCATGCAGGCACAGGGAGAAAATGTGAGCTGAACACAGAAAGAGCCCAGTCATGGAGAGGACTCAAACCCAGGGCCTTCTCGCTGTGAGGCAACAGTCTTAATGACAAGATCGCTGAACCATCCTAGTGCAAAAATATACACCCCAAATGTCAATTTCTTCCATTGAATTATAATTTAACACTTAAACTTCTACTTGCAACATAAAAACTGTCAGCCCGGCATGTTTATAGTCACTAGATCAGTAGAGCAATTTATTTTAGTGTGACAGTATGCAGCAGCTTGGTTACTCCTCTGCACTTAGTGAGTGTTGTCATGAACCTCTGCCAATCATAGCAAGGATTTACAGTATATCCAGTAATAAGCCAACTGACCCCGGGGGAAAATATGTCAAACCCCAGTAATAAAACTGTAAACCACCAATCATTATGAGAGAGAAAAAAAGAAGGAAAAAAAAAAACAACAGCAATATTGGGTCACATCAGCTGTGAATCAACTTATGGATTTAAAGGAGGAGGCCAAGAACTATGGGGAAGGTTATAAATCCTACCAATGAAAATGGATGACATGTATGTGGATATGAATGGTTAGGCCATGTGCGAGTGCGAAGCTGTGAACGGGGAAACGGAACGATCCTTGGATGTCATCGAGTGTGCTACAAGTCATCAGTTCCCCACATGAATCACTTTAACAAATGACAGGAGGCTACGCGCATGTGTGTACGTGAATATGTGCGCGCTGTTTCAGAGAATACGAGGAGAAGTGAAAGCCGCATTGAAGATTAGAAGCGTCGCTTTCATGCCGTCCCCCTTTCCTTACAGTTTGACTTGCTCCATCTGTACACTCAGCTAACTGTCTGTCAAATACAAGACGTCTTGTGTTATGACAAGGAAAAATTTAGAGAGTCTCATAGAATATATTGAGTGTAGGTCTGCGGTGGGCATGGCATGTGTGTATTTACATCTGAAGGATCTCAATTAAGCTCAAATCAATTCACTGTCTGCCTTCATTCTGATTAGTTTAACTTTGAGATGAATTTTACTTTGGAAAAGTAAGCTCCTTGCGAGCAGATAAAAGTGAATTAAAAGAAAAGGACGATCCAGCCTGTCTGGGAGATTACCACTTAAGACTTGTCGTAATTTGTAGTGAGCTTGCAATCAATGTTAACTTGTTCCTTTGTTGAAATAATTAGGTGGTTCTTTGTATGTTTGACCTCCAAAGATCTCTGAACCCTGTAAAGGTCCCCTCCAAGTCTTTCTCTCTTTTTATTTTACGGGTCTGAAAAAAATTCCCTGAGGACTCCTTAATTGCTGAAATTACCAGTGGAAAAACTGACAGAGCTGGCATTATGATTTTAATCACTACATCACCACAGCGCTTTTGAGACTTTTGAAAACTTCTTGTTCTTTTTTTCACATCACATGCAAATGTTTGCTGCTGCTTTGGCCCATCCATGGGTACATGAGTTTTTATTTAAACTTTCATTCACAGCAGGAGAAAGAGGATGAATCGGTGGAAAGATGGAGGCAAACAGATAGATGTCAGAATTACAAGAGTCAATAATAAAGACAAATCGACCATATCTCTGATGCCTCGTGCATCCCAACAAAATTTCCATTTTTTTTTTACTTTCAAAAATAGGTGATTAATCATTCTTGTTCATTCTCCAGTGTTTGTTTGTACTTGAACCGTCTTACTGCTTTGCATTATTTATGTCCAGGACATGCCATAGCTACTTCTGGTCTGGATCTCTATACTGACATCAAATTGATTAATAATTTGCTGGATTCCCATCATTAATAAAACCTATAGTATCATATGATATGCTTATTAGCAACACATACAATGTAAATAAGCTCAAACGCTAAGGTGTACATATAAACAAATACACACTCACTGGCTCCTTTATTAGTCACACCTTGCTATTACCAGGTTGGACCCCCTTTTTGCCATAATGATTCATGGCAGTGATTCAACAAGATGCTCAGAATAGAGATTTTCAGTCTGATGATGGTGGAGGTC
The DNA here is from genome assembly GCA_015108175.1 of Pelvicachromis taeniatus. Taxonomy (NCBI): domain Eukaryota; kingdom Metazoa; phylum Chordata; class Actinopteri; order Cichliformes; family Cichlidae; genus Pelvicachromis; species Pelvicachromis taeniatus. Next base: position 15,869 of record VURO01028168.1, read on the forward strand.
ATCTCTGTACAGTGAGCGTACAGTCATGTCCAAGAAAGCAGTTTGAATTGATTTCAGTTTCCTCACATGGTGCGTTATGCTGTTAGAATGAGCCATCAGAAGATGGGTGCATTGTATGGACAATACTACTCAGGTTGGCAGTGTTGATTAAAAGATGCTCAATTGGTGCTTAGTGGTCCAAAGTGAGCCATGAAAATATGCTCTACGTGATTACACTGCCATCAATCTGAACCATTTGTTATAAGGCCTGATGGACCCTGGATGCTTCGAATGTTTCAGCAGAAAACTAGACATCAGACTGGGCAACATTTTTCCAAACTTCTATTAAAATATTTTGATGAGGCAGTATGAACTATAGCCTCAATCTCTTGTTCTTAGCTGCTGCTGAAGTCCATTTGTGGCAAGGTTCAATGTGCTGTGCGTTCAGAAATGTCTTTCTGCATAACTTAGTTATTTGAATTGCTCTAATGTTCCTGTGGGCATGAATCAGTCTGGCAATTCTTCTCTTAACTCTGGCATTGACAAGGCTCACTGGTGATATTCTCTCTCTCTTTTTTTTTCACCATTTTGTGTAACACCTCGTGATTGTTGTCACATCAGCAGTTTCTGCCTAACTCAAACCACCCAACAACAAAAACCTGTCTAAAGAACTTAAGTCATCTTTCATCCCCACTTTGAACTTTAGCCGCTTAACCTAAAGATTGCCTAAATGGATCAAACTGTTGCCACGTGTTTGGCCGATTAGATATTTGCCTCAAAACACAGCTGCATAGGCGTACCTAATGAAGTGGCCAGCAAGTATATTTCCTTTAGTTTTTCACCTCTGAGGTGAAAAACTAAAGGTGAGATATTCACCTCAGTGAATATCTTCTACTTGCACAACATTTGTTACAACATGTGATGGATAATTTTCAGGTACTGTAGCATTTGTATGGAGTTTATAATCAGGCTTGAGAGCTGAAGGTTGCTGGTTTGATTTCCCAGTGTGACTTTGTTAAAACTACATGAAGAAAGTAAAATGTTCCTTTTTCCTGCAATAGGCATCATCACACTGCCATGAGAAAGACACCCAGAGTAAGTAGAGGTAGTCTGTGCTTAACAGCAGAAGTGCAGTGCAAGCTGTGAATGGGCAAAAAGAACTGACGTTGTTTTGTTAAAAAGGCTGGACGCATCGCCCATCCCTGGATAATAATTCCGTGTCTAAAATGCTGTAGAAATGTCTGTCTGCTGCTGTTTTAAAGTCAGTGTCCTGAGACAGCATACGGATCAGTAGGCATGTGTTTGCACTCTGAGGAGAGGAGCTCTCCATGGTGCTACTGCTGCACACACTGCTGCCCCTTGTAAAAACACTCAGTGCTCCACAGTCAGTTGAGAGTTACTGCTCCACAGCCCCTCTTGCAGTTTAGGCTGGAAGCATTCCCTGGTGCTGACAGCCTTGGTGCTCCCCACTAACATTTGACTCACACACCGGTGCACCAGTGCCTTGGAAAGCAACTTATTATTTTACCTTACATAGTCCTATAAAACCTGTTTCTGAACTCATCTGAGGGCAGAAATAACCCAGGCAGAGGCCACAGCAGTGAGTTTAAAAGTCTGGTTATGAGATTTGGGAGTTTGTAAAGGCAACAAGATGGATTCAGATTTAGAGCACAGAAGGGATGGAACTGCTTCCTGCCACAGCCATATCGTATTACTTATAATAATCCCCTGCCATAATGTTAAGAATTGATTCAGCGGGCATAGGAGACATGAGGCATTTACATGAAGTTTCAGTTCCCACAGTGTCTCACAGTGGATCCAAAATCCATACGCTTCTTAAAGTCTAAGAACACTTTGTGGAGTCAGTAAAAGGCATGGAATGACCTCGAGTAGTTCATCTTAGCGAGACAGCTGAAAACATGCATCTACATTTAAACAAATTCTGCACAACTTAGACATTTCCTGAGATTGAGCGTTATGCATCACTTTGGAGGCAGGATGCTGGGGAATAGCAGAGCAAATGAGATTATTAATATGTGACGAGTTACGCAAAGCAGTCAATGCACAGCGAACGCAAAAACTGTACAAGTCAGCAGGTTAACAACAGCAACTAGGGGCAGCGCTGGCTGTGGATGGAACGGAGGAAAACACATTATATATCTGTTAGTGAAAAATAGAGAGGTGAAACCCCCGTCCAGTTAGAAAGACATTAAATTCACTCTGTACTGTATGTAGTGCAAAGAGTGCAGTAAGGCTAAATCTTTCTGCACGGCTCTAAAACAATACAGATCAATAATTTGAACTAACATCAGTGAAGTAAAAAATTTTTTTTCCCTTTCTAAACCAACAGATTTTTCTAAACGTCAAAACTGACTCAATATGGGAATCCTAGGCCTACTCCATCAGATTTAAACCTCTAAGCTTTCTTCAAACATTTGCTTCCAGCAGAGAGAAAATCCAAAAAGAATAGAGCTACATTCATTTTATCGTGTAGCATATATTGCATGCTATATTTAACAGGTTAGCGTATTATGAGCACATCAACATATATAGTAGAGCTTTGTGAGTAAAAGTAAGGCCACACTTAAAGCCCGGTCCATCAGTGGTTTAAAGAATCGTCTTTCACCCTCAGCAGTGTTTGAGATCTGAAGCAGCTGCTGAATAATAACTGGAGTTTCCCTGCTTAATTTGTCCACACCTCTTTCTTTCTCACGTCCTCGCTCTATAGTTTTTCCTCTTCAGATTTCTCCAAAGTGTGCAGGCAGAGAAATATTTTGATCTGTCTCATTTCCTGCCTCTCCTGTTCTCACTGTCCTCGCCTTTTCCTGCTTACATAAGGAAACAGGGTGTTGAGATCATCTGTTTTCTCTCTCTTTATAGTTGTTTGTGCTTTAGGACTCCAGGGCTATTCTTATCTGCTTTTATGAATTAAAATGGATTTAAAAAAATGTACAAGTTTGTCTTTCTGTTAAAGGTATAATTAAAATAAATAAATAAAAATATAACATGTTTCTGGTCTTATATGAATTAATATTCCATAACCTTTTAGCGTATTGTTATTCAAATTGTGTGATGGGGACCTAGACTCCTGCACTTCCACTGGCCCATGCCACTGGGAACCTTTGGCCAATGACATTTTGAGACTGCATGAGATGCGTAGTAGAGTAAAGAAGTATTAAGAATGAACAAAGTCCACATTTAATATAAATGCAAAAGGGTACAATTTTCCCTGTGAGACTGGGTTTGAATCCTTTATGTTGACTTATACATGATACATGGCCAAGTTTTTATAGCTCAGTGTACACACGGAGAGAGGGATAAGGAAGAGCCGCCCTACGCAGTGGCTATTGGAGCTGCACTAGTGTGAAGTTCTCCAAAAAGCTACCAGAATATAACCCAGCAGCAAAGACATTGTATGTCAGCCAACCAATGATTGGTTGAAAAATGGACTTGAACAGCAAAAGGAAAGACAGCGTAGTTCCACATGAAGAAGAAGAAGAAGAAGTGAGAAAAAAAGCTTTCATGATAAAAAAAAAAAAAAAGCATACATGAGAAGCAGAGGCAGTGGCTTCAGTGGACAGGTTTTTCCTTTTAACTTTCAGCTTCACTTTACTACATCACACATTCAATTTAACTACTTTGATGATGAATAGATCAGCCTTTAACAATAGTAAAAGCAAAGAATAAAAAGAAAACACATTTCTTAAGAAAACAGGTTGGTTTCAATCAGATTTTGACTAAAGTCCAGTTCAGTATAAGCAAATCTTTTCTTTTTTACCCCCGTTCAGCTATACACACCAATGATCCCTTTGACCTATAAACAAGGATCTCCTGCTTTTTCTGGAACTGTCTTCCCATATTTGTTTATTTTGTTTGTTAGTTTCTCTCAAGCACACCATTAAGCCAGTTGTGTTATTATTATTACCAGTAGTAGTAGCAGTATTTTATCATTTGCTATTCATGTACACATACACTCTTTTACACTGGTAGAATGTAAAGATTCATATACAGCACTGATAAATAAAAAAATATAATGTTAAAAATATTTAAAGAGTTTTCTTTCAAAGCCTCAGCGAGGGACAGCAGACTGACACTAACTGGTGGGAATGAAAATAGCTGAAGAAAAACTGCATGTGTTGTTGACCATCACACACCAAACATCACAAAATGTGGGGCTGACAGTCCTCAGGGAACACTGTTGGAGTGGATGCTGGATGTGTGCTGCAGTCGTTAGAGGAAACTGGTCACAAAGTAGCACCAAAACCTATTTGTAAACGCAGATTGTTATGGTCACCTGTAGTTTGCATGGAAGATGCTAACTTGTCTGCAAACACTCGCTAACTACTCACTGAGCTATAGAAACGAACGCTGTTTGACTTCAAAGTACAAGTGAGACTTTTGAGAAATGTGTCTGTTGCAGTGGTACGCCATAACTTTTAGTGTCAAACTAAGGACAGCCGTTCGGGGGGTGGCACCGTCTTTGCAACCACTTTCAACTAGCAATTTAAAGCTCTGTGTACAGAAAGCCGAGCACTACGACGGGCACATGCTCAGGCCCATAATTATTGAGAGGAACTAAGAACAGAGATTGACAAGCTGCAGACAGATGAATGTTTTATTTAGAAATGTTGGCTTACTCCCTACTCATGTTCCAATACATTTGTCTATAAAATGTCAGTAAATATACAGCTCAGTTTAAGATGTCTTTATAAGACACGTTTGCTGAACAAACCGTCTTACCTTACCATTACTTTAATCAAACTGAGTAAATAAAAGCAACTTATTTTTTTCCAATTCTAAATAATATTTTTTTTATGTTTCTCTCTCTTTGTACATCTTTTGAAGATATTCATACAGACAAGGATAAATGTTATAGTCACTAGTTTACATAGGCAGAGCTTTTAAGTTTCACTGTAAAAAAAAAACAAAACCATCAGCTGTATCATGTAAATCAGTAATTATTTAATTCGTATAAGACTATTGGAATCTAAAGAGAGGGTCTGTAAGTTTTGCTTGTGGGTTGTTGATATTTTCATGTTTGCACAAACGCTAAGATCCTGTTTGATGACCAGATCGTCTGGGGGCATTGCCAGTAGGATGCTTCCCTTTTGATTCCACTTTTATTTGTCTCCTGAGCACAGAGCCGGAGGCTCTATTATCTGAGATCACCATGACAAAAGTTAAATCACTCAATCTTTCACTTTAGTTTGACATTTAGAGGGTTGACGATTAAAAAAAAAAATGACAACTTCACACAAAATGATGTGAGACGTAGAAAAAAAAAAAATCACCTCAGAAATTCGATAACCTTGTTAGTGTGGCCTTGATGAAATAATGGCGTCTTTTGATTTAAACTATAGTTAGAATTTTGTGCGCTGAAGAAAAACTTTAAAAGGCACTTTCAGAGTAAGTTTGGGAATGAGGGGAAGTATTTTCTGGTTTTAAGTTTTAATCAAAACGGAATTGGTAAAGCTTTAAAAGAAAGAGAATAGGCTTGTGAAATAAAGTCCACCTTCCTTGCCCTCATTCCTCAACTCAACTAATAATTTTATACCAACTAAACTGAAAACTTATTTCTCTTTTTTGTTGTTTGTTTTGTTTTTAATTAATGCACACCAAACATTGAAACCACCCCCAAAAATCTCAGTCTTTAAAGAAAAAAAAAAAAAATTCAGAATGTGACAGCATAACTACTTCAATCTTTCTCTACACCTACGCACACACAAACCGGACCTGTATTGCCGAGGTGAACATAATCATCTTTTCGGTGCCTTTAGTTGCAGTGAAAAAGCTTTAATCGGCATTCTTTGGAAACATTTCTCAACCAGAATACAACTTGCTACTTGTGATTTTACAGAAAAAATCACAAGTAGCAAGTTTTTAGATAGCTGAACAATAGCCAGACTTCAGTGTGCCATAAGCCGAAATAAGAGAGAGGAGCTATTGTAAAAAATAAGTTTTTACAATAGCGGGGCATTTGAAATGGACAGTATCAGTTATCATTTATAAAGACGCGATTACTCGTCATGTTTTCTGACACGAGCCAACTCGTTTGTTAAAAAGGAGTTTTGAAAAACTGCAGGCTGCTTTGTACAATAGAAATATAAACATGTTTTCAAGTGGAAACAGCCACAGAGCTAAATCAGACACGGTGGTAACGGTGCAGAGAAGTTCACTACAGCCTGCAAATTAAACTGCATGGAGCCCGCTTTCTCTTTGTTATTCAAAGGGTGTCAAATCACTCAGCGACCGATGTATTCATCCCACCTTTCAGTTGAGATGGAAACTGCAGGAAAGGTTGCTCGACGCAGTTAGCTAACCGCTCATTATTGGAGAAGTACTGATTAAGGATTTCTAAGTCTGACGAGTTAACAAAATATACAAGTGTGTCAACTTATTCTTTTGTTGATGCTTTCTGCCTCTGAAACAGAATGTTGGTATCCTCATTTATAATCCTATCCACACCTCAGAGCGTACAGCTTGAGATACATTGGTCTATATGTTCAATACCAAATCTTTTTCATACATCTTAAAGACATGTGGAACCATAAGATTTCTCTTCTAACAAGCGGTACATCGATTCATTATGAATGTAATCCCTTTTCACAATAGAGGCACACTTGTGCAGATTACTACTTTATAAGGGTTTGCTGTTGTTTCCCAACTGCTTCAGATTCTAAGCAGTGTTCCTTTTGATCTTTAGCCCGACTTTCTCTCATTCCGATGGCAAATGGACATTTTTGCTACCGGTGTTTTAAGTCTACCATAGCAGGGCAGCTGTGGCTAAGGCGGTAGAGTGGGTCATCTGCAAACTGAGAGTCGGTGGTGATCCCTGACTCCTCAGTGCTGGGACTGAGCCTTGCATTACTACTACATGTGATTGATTGCAAGTGCTTGGGCATAGATAAAAGCAATGCATGCGTGTCTGTGTCATTGGATGTGTCTGTGTGAGACCTGTACTAAGAATGGACCACATGAAAATCAAATTATCAACTTACATCATGATCTGCTGGAAAAACTACATACTCTCTGCTTACTTCAGGGTTCAGGCTAAAACCTATAGCTCTTGAATGCTCCCCTTCTTTGAACTTCAACCATGATTTTGGTTCAGTTTCATTTTTTTTTATTTGTACAGCAGCACTATTTCTCCTTCCTTTCACATTAGACTGAGGACAGACTGGACTTTACTGTGACATCTTGGGGGTTTATGCTCAAACTGGACTCATAGATCAGGAGACTGACAGCAGTTTTACAGATATTATTGTAAAATAAGAGTGAGGTAATGAAGTGAAGGTCAGTGGCTCAGGAAGGTTTCTCAGGAATGCAACTGGAAACTCAACCAGAGAAGAGAGGAGATGTCAGAAGTGGTCATGGCAGGTATGAAGAGATCTTGGGTATTTTCTGAGACTTCTTTTGGCCGTTTAGAGAGATCCGGAGGGGAAACTGGCAGGCAGATGATGTTTCAGAGAGGCTGAGAATGACACAATGGAGACTGGACAGGCAGAGGAGTTACTGGCATGTATTTTTTACATTTGCAGGACCAGTGACTGACTGGATGGCTCAGGTAAGAGTGGCTGGCAGTATCTGTGAAAGTCCTCAGGAGAACAGGAATCTGAGTTTGTTGAAATGACTTCAGGCAAACATCTTGGAAAGGTTCAAAAACAGTAATATAGGGGGAAAGTGGCAGGTATCAAACAGGGCCTGATTACCACTATATCTGTGATATCTGGAAGAGTACCAGTACCAACCAGCCATTAAGGTAACTCAAAGCAGGTGTGGAAAGGAACACCGAGAAAGAAGAAGCCCTTCCAACATGCCAGGAAACCCCAGCCCACACCTCTATCTGAGATTAAGATTGATAAACTACAGAGAAAACGATGAGAGAGAAAGAAAATATATAATTGTACATTATACCTTTTAATTTTTGACATTGTATTGGTAAGTGTAATGAATTCTGAACCATTTAAGTTACAATTATTACATATTGTACCTTCTTTCTTGCCTAAAAACATGTTTATATACCTATAAACATTTACAAATACAACAGATACATAACCTTTTGTGCTGCACAGATGGCCAAAAAGTTTTCTACTGCTATCTGTGTATAAAAACTATTTTATATGCCACATATTAACATATTTGAATAAGATCAATAATTAACAATAAATTATGAATAATAAAAAGATGTGTTGTCATGGTACCTGGTTCTGGGGTCCAGGGTTTTGAGCTTTTGATTCTGTTTGGAGATTTTCTTGTGTTGTATTTTTATTTATTATTATTTAGTCTTCTGGTTATGGATATTTACGTTCCCGGGCTTAAGATAATGTCCTGTAGTTCCCTGATTGCTTTTGCTGTTGTGTTTATTAATCCCCTTTTTGTATTCCCATCCTGTCCAGTATTGTTGTGGTGTTTTCACATTCTGTGTCTGTGTCAAGCTCTTAAGTGTTTGTCCTGGTCTCAGTGTCAGTCACTTCCTATTTTATTTTGATAGTCTCGTCCTGTGTGCGCTGTGTTCAGCTTTGCTTCCGCTAGTTAGTTTAAGCTGTGTTCCCACCTGTTGCCTGTTCCCTTGTGAGTCTGTATTTATGTTACCTGCAAAGGTCTGTATTTTTGTTTTCTAATGACCTTGCACCTGTTAAGTTTGTTTTATTGCAAGGTTTCAGGATTAAAACTGTCCAAATTTTATGCCTTTTTGCGAAGTCGTGCATTTGCGTCCTTCTCTTCCTGCCACACAGCTGAGTCTGGCACATGTGTCAATAAGATATTTTGCAATATTTTACATTTTTAACCAAAAGTGTAGCCTGTCAGTCCACTGTTTGCCTCAGCTCTTAAAATGCTAGGTTCTAGGTGCATGCCTTTTGACTGTTGAGGATTTATGATGGATTAATGAGTCAATGAAACTAACTAACGTCTGAGTGATAACGGTGACACAGTGGTAAGGTTTGAAGGGTATCCTGGACTTTTCAATTTAATTCAATTTTATTTATACAGCGCCAAATCACAAAAACTGCTGCCTAAAGGCACTTTATATTGTAAGGTATACCCTACAATAATACATACAGAGAAAAATCCAACAATCGCATGACCCCCTATGAGCAAGCACTTTGGCAACAGTGGGAAGAAAAAACTCCCTTTCAACAGGAAGCAACGTCTGGCAGAACCAAACACAGGGAGGGAGGACTCAGGATCACCTGATCCAGCACTAACTATATGCTTTAGCAAAAAGGGAAGTTTGAAGCCTAATCTTAAAAGATTAGAGATAAAAAGAGATAGTGTCTGTCTCCCGAATCCAAACTGGAAGCTGGTTCCAAAGAAGAGGGTCCTGAAAACTGAAGGCTCTCCCTCCCATTCTACTTTTAAATACTTTAGGAACAACAAGTAAGCCAGCAGTGTGAGAGCGAAGTGCTCTAATGGGGTGATATGGTACTACAAGGTCATTAAGATAAGATGGGGCCTGATTGTTTAAGACCT
>VURO01028176.1:0-13841 GCA_015108175.1 Pelvicachromis taeniatus
GGGCAGCATATAGATTGATACAGTGCCCGGGAGATATACACAGAAGCGGCGAAATTGGCCCACACTGAACAGCAAGATGTGAGACTGCCCAGGGAGACATGAGGAGACACAGCCTGCAGCACACACAGCATAAAGAGAGGACTGCGAGCAAGCACCACACAAAGTTAGGAGCAGTTTTAATGCAGGCAAAATGTGTATTTGTTGTATAAGACGCACCTACTTTTCCCCCCCAGTTTTGGGGAAGAAAAAGTGCGTCTTATACATCGAAAAATACAGTAAATTCCTGGGTGTCCACCTGGAGAAGGACCTCAGCTGGTCACTCCACACCAGCTCCCTGTACAAGAAAGCCCAACAGCGTCTCTTCTTTCTGAGAAGACTGAGGAAGGCCCAGCTTCCACCACAGATCCTGACCACCTTCTATAGAGGAACTATCGAGAGCATCCTGAGTGGCTGCATCACTGTCTGGTTTGGGAATTGTGCCATATCGGACCGCAATCTGACAGATTCACTGTTTACCTCTTTTGCACTGCTCTTGTTTGCACATTTGTACGTGCTCTTTATGTTGTCTTATTCTCTGCTAGTTTAGTGTTTCTGTTAATTTATGCTGTAAATTTATGTTGCATGTAGCACCTTGGCCCTGGAGGAACATTGTTTCGTTTCATTGTGTACTTAACTGTACATGGTTGAAGTGACAATAAAGCCTACCTTGACCTTGACCTTCCTACGTGTGAAAGGAAAAAGAAAATATTGGCCAATATCTTGTATATTTAAATCATCGAATACCTGTATCGGTCTTAAAAATCCTAAATCATCTGGGCTCTAGTAGCTTGTAATGAGTAAGACTCCTGACTAAGGAACACACAAGGTGCAATTAAAAAAAAGAAAAAGAAAAGAAAAACAATAGTGCCACTATTAGTGCAACACATTAGCTTGCTTTATCAGATGATTCCCTGTTAGACGTGTTACGCTGTACAGACATAGCTTGGGCCCTGTAGAAAGCTTCTGTGCTGCATGTCCAGCAAGTGATGCAGAGGTTAGTCAGGATTATCCATGATGGATTTCTGTGCCAGACTTCCTGATCAGTCTGTTCAATCATCGCACGGCTCCAATGCTGCTCTGCCAGCAGTCCACACCCTATTTCTGATTGTTGCACATACTGAAGGATCTCAGCTTCTTTAGGAACTACAGCCAGCTCTTTCCCTTTTTGTACGCAGCCTCTGTGCTGGCCATCGAACTCATCAACATGCTGTCCCAGACAGGCTGTGTAGTTTCCTCTTCCATGTGAAGTCCAATGTGTACGCTCCAGTCTGAAGCAATGACAACAACTAGAGTTTGATCTCAAGACTTAAAACAAAAAAAATGTTCATCTGTAAAATTCCTGAAATAATTTCAGAATTGATGCACTAATCAGACACCACAACTGGACTCTAAGGCATTTTTATACTGTTCAGCTGCAATGTCTCTCACCACCAAAGAAAGCTAAGAAAAACATGCATTCTAACCCTGTCATCCAGCCAGCCAGGACTGCAAAAACAAAACAAAAACACATTTTAATTTTGGACCTTGGCATTGGCAAATGAGTTGCTGTTTCCTCACTGACATTTGCTATCCCAAACAGGCATCAACAGTGAATTCTAACCAGAACACCAATATTTAAAAAGCAAAGCCGACAAACATTTCTCTCCAAATCAAAAGCATCTGACAAATGGTCACACTTCATCTTCGTGTCAGTCCATTGAGGCTCACCCGCTTTTTACAGTGTACAAAAACCTCTAAAAGAGCATCTTGTTTGACGCACATCACACCTCGGAGCATTGTGAGCATGCTCGCGTTTGCACTCGGCCATCCACATTTGGAGAAAATTAAAACAAATGAAAACCAACACTTCATTTCTGATGTTATTGCTGGTAATGAAGCACTGCTCTGATGCTTTCAGAGTCCCCTCCCCCCTGCTTTCCACCCCTTCCTCCCCTCTCGTCGCACACCTTCTCCGGCCCCTCCAGAGACTTTGGCTTAACAAAATACAGACGAGATGGCAGTGAACGTGGATTCTGTATTACAGCTCGTACGTCAACCAAAGTTGAGTTTTGAGCAGATGGGTGAGTTTTAGAGGTGCACAGTTATGCCAGAACAACTCAATATTTAGCATTGTTGTTACTCTGAAACAAACTGGTTGTTTTTACGTGTGCGAGGGGACTCATCGTTTGCCTTAACACATCATTTGCTTCGCGAGGGCAGCTGTACAATGATAGAAAACCCTAAGCTGACTGATATTAGGCGTGTTTCTCGAATTCACTGAAGTCAAAAAGGTACACATAAGGAGCGCTACTGAGGATGTGATGTCACATGACTAGGAAAATAAACTCCACAAAACAAACACAAGCCAGACGAGCAAATGAAAGCTGCTAAAATAGTGAACAAATATGATGTGTTACATCACATCTTCAAAAACAAGAAACAAGGGGGGGAAAAAAGAACTGTGACACCATTAGTTTATATAACTGTGAAACCATGTTTTGCTTGCTTAATTTAATCTCAGTTTACTTCCGCTGTTTCCCAGAATGCCTTTCCAACAGGAACTGGGTGAAACTATGTTTGCGTCTGATCTAGATTTTAAATCTGTGCATAAACTGTCTGATTTCTGGCTGAAGTCTTGAACTGAATCGATCACAGTTACATTCAGATCAATTCATTTCTGTTCTATTTATATTGTAAGGTGAAGACCCTGAAGATAAACCATCAGCAATTGTCACATGATCATTTGAATTTTATTAATTTGCATGTATTAACAGCCTGACTGTAAACTGACTCAAAGAAAAGGAAAGTCACAGATCAGCTGGTTACACCCATAAGTTCCAAATAACAGCCCCATCCGCCAAAATTCCTCCTGCCAAAGGAAGAACATTGGGTGATTGAATTCTTGTACAGAATAAAAATAAACATGAGCTGCAATAAGGCGTTCCAGGTTCAAAACATTTTCCCACATCATCAGCAGTTATCCAGATACACATTAGCTTTGTCCCAGCCAGTCACAGCCACACTGCACATCATTTTAATCCCTTTAGATTGATTTCCAGAACTCACATCATTTCCAGATTCAAGGTTGAATCTGGAAATTCTGCAAATAGCTTAGAGTTAACCAAACTTAAAAAGACAAAATAAAACACAACACAATAACAATATTGATAAACTTATTAAGTAATTAATTCCTTCGTACCATGGAAAATTGCTACAGATTTACATGTAACAAAATGATTTTTTGAAATGTATTTGAGAGGCTTCACCTTGTGCTAGTGAGAATATATGTTTCAAATTTATTATCATCGTTCTTCACTTTCATCCAGAGTGCAACAAAAAGTTTCTTCTTTTGAACAGGAAGAAAACTAATAGCTCCGACTAAAGAGTATCATTTTATCATTGTGCCAAAAGGAGTGTCAGTAATTTTCACAGACACTCAAATCACGCTGACCCAGCTGAACGTGGATATTTTAAAGAAGCTAACAAGCAAAGGTGGCTAAATCTAACCAGAGCTCAGAGCCAGCCGCAAGCCAGCAGCCTTGGAATAAGCAAAAGATCAAAGTGGCTACAGGAAAATTATGGAGACGAGTGAAAAAGAGAAATGGGTGGATGTCCTTTCATCTAGTGAAGTTCTAAACATACTAGAAGATGATGTAGTTACTGACATTAGCTTAGTTACACAAGTCTGCCACACCTGCTTTTCTTTGGTAATACATCAGATAAAGGTGGGTGTATAGCAACGCATTTATAGGTAATTATTTGTACCTTTTATCAGTAGCTGAGCACTAAGAAAATTTTATTCTTAAAGCACATTTAAAGCCCAAGAACTTTACATTAAAATAAAACAGAACTGTGCTTGTAAAGAACTACACGTCAAGTGTGTTGCTGCAGCACAGGGAGCATGTTTACTGTGTATGAGTTCATTAGAAGCGGACATAACACTTAGAGCACTTCTTATCTGCTTCAAAGCGTAATACACCTGTTAATGATTGGACTCAATCATTAGCTGACCTTCTGTGAGTTCTCAACACGAAATAAACACCGAAAGCATCGCTTTCAAAACTCTTGTCAGAACAGCGTTTATTGCATATGATTTTTTCACCCAGGAAGCTCGTGAATGACTACGACTGCTTTCTTACAAAGCATACCTTGTTTCCCGGGCGAAGCCCTGCGCAAAGCGACCTTTTCGGCGAGTTTATCTTCTGAATGAATCTGAGGTGATGTTTTAAGTTATTCCGCATGGGGAGCGCCATCTTTGATTGTAACTTACAACTACGGCGGCTGTGAAGGGACAAAAGAGACAGCTGTAATTCAGGATCAGGGCGTTTTTAGGAGATTTGACATTGGGTGTCAGGACAAGCGGTCCACGGATGGAGGTGGAGTCCACATGACAATCTAATATTTGATCTTAATAAAACTGAGATCAGAACTGGTGTGGAAAACACTCAGTACAACCTCAGGTTAATGTGCAGCCCTGTGCTCTCACATATACCGTATTATACATAAAGCTGCACCAGCAATAGTTTAAACTGCATTTTGTACTGAGCAACGTTTAAAGATGTGTAACTTTTATTTATATGATGCCAAATCACAACAGTTGCCTTAAGACACTTTCTATTTGAAAGAAACCCCAACAATCCCACAACCCCTTGTTAGCAAGCAATTGTCGACTATGGGGAATAACAACAGGACCCTCAGTTCACGCAGTAAAGTTGCTCAAGTAACTTTACCAGTTACTTGAGCAAATGTACTCAACAGAGTTTAGTCACTGGTTGTACTGCATCCATTATCTGATCGAGTGACATTGGGCATTGTAAGGTAAATAAGACTCTCGTCCAGTGATACCAGTGGGGAAAGTGTATGTGCATATTTCCATTACAGAGTACTGCTTGAGGGTTTCTCCAAGTTAGCATAACCCAGAATTTTCACTAAATAAATAAATGGCAACATGTTATAATATGGCCCACATTTAAGGTTGTAATTCCCCAAATTAATTTTTTTAAATTAAAATGTACTTATATTTACCTACAAAGGTAGGTACAATGAAACATTTATAACAAGGAAATAATTACGCTCTAACACAAATTATTCTGTAAGCATTCTGTAAGCTAGGTGTAGCATTAGTCATTTTAAGTAGCGCATAACTTGATGTATTTTACAGGAAAAAAGAAAAAATTACATTGTCTGCAAATTTAAATAGTGCATGAGTAATTTCAATAGTGCCAAACTTCTGAATATTTAACAGGAAAGGAGACAGAAATGATACTGTAAGTCATACTGCAACTACTACGTAAGTAATTTTAATTACTGCATAATTTTGTGGTACTTTAGTGGAAACATAAATGTTATTTCCCCATCTTGCATCTTATGTTTAGGGTACTTCTTGGAGTGTGGGCCATGTTATGAAGTCTTTACATTATCATTTTTTGTTTTATATTTATATCTAAAATTTATTATGTTCATGTGCATGTTAGATGTTCTGTTCTCCCATTCCAACTTAGAAGAAAACTAAACACCATGTACTTATGGCTTGATATGCGATATGAACAAAGACTACATTATACTCCACACCATAAGAAGGTCCCTGCCCTGAAAAGTACATCATATTTACAATGTAAGATGGAGATATATTGTTTGTTTGAAATTACACACTACTTAAAACTGCACCTTTAAAACTGCACTACCTAAGATTTACACATTATTATTACATGTTATGTATAGACAACTTTAATTTACTTACAGGAAAATTATTTATTTCTTTGTTGTAAAAAACCTGACTTGTAGCTACCCTTTTTCAAGTGTAGCTACCTTTAAGTATGAGTAAGGTGAATAAAGTTACATTGTAATTTCAAATAAAATGAAATTCAGTTTGATTGCAGGGGAGCTATGCCCCTAGGTGTGGGCTGTTTTCTAAAGCATTACCTAAAAAAATAGTGAAATATTTTAGTACAGTTCATTATGATATTATTTCATGCTGCCTTTTTGTGCGTTTTATTTAAATCCAGGCAGTTTTTAACTCTACAGCATCATCTTTCCACCATCTGTTTTTAACTTTTTTTTTCTCAAAAACACTTTTATTTCTTAACACTACTTTTCATTACTAAATGTTTGTCTGACAGCCAACAAAGCAATGAAAAAGAACTTCATGTAATTAGCTGTTGGTTTGATGTGAGTAAGTGTTCATCCAATTACTCAACATATCAGGGATCTCTTACTTATAAAAAAAAAAAAAATAAAATTTTTTTTTTTTTTTTTTTTTTTTTTTTTTTTTTTTTTTGCTTTTAGACATAACAGATTTGTTATGTGTAGTTATTTATGAATCCTTATTAAGATGATATGATAATGCCATTTAAACACAGTCTTTTTTTATTGCTACAATAAGTTGGATTACTCAGTCACGCTCTGCCCAACACTGCTTGGATCAGCGGGTTGTCGTGCATGCGGCATTCCGAAAACGAGTTGCCAACAGGCAATTTGTAGAGTGCCTTTAGGTGGGCAACAGGCTGTTATAAATGCCGATACCAATGAATCAACAAATAGAAACTATCGGCTCCACTTAGATATTGGTCGGACTCTAAAGATAAAATCTATGATTTCTGAAATGAGTGGAAAAAACACAGCTTAGGATTCTGTCCTGAGCTGTACATTACATTTCTCACTTGTTGTACTGGATAACTAATTAAAACGTAACTATACAGTTTTCTTGCTTATCATTTACAATTGGACATGCACAAATAAATGTTATTACTTCAGATAAACTACAAACAACAAACATTAAAAAAAAAAAAAAACCACCTTTTTTCTGCTTCCCCATAGTCACCGGGAGTAAAGAAATGTTGAATAGGTGTTGTTTTTACTGAGATGTGTATGGAAAGAAGACAGCATGTCTTTTATCCTGTCTTCCTTCTCTCACCCCAACCAGTTGGGGTGAGAGAAGGGTGCTGCAGATGGCTGCCCTTCCCTGAGCCTGGTTCTGACGGATTTGTTTCTTCCTGTTAAAAGGCAGTTTTTCATTCCCACTGTCGACAAAGTGCTTGCTCAAAGGGGTCATATGATTGTTGGGTTTTTCTCTGTATGTATTATTGTAGGGTCTACCTTACAATATAAAGTACCCTGAGGCCACTGTTGTTGTGATTTGGTGCTGTATAAATAAAACTGAATTCAAATGGCAAATTGATGCACAGTCAGAATGGCTACTGCATTAGTGTTGAGCCTCAGTTAAAGTAACATTTTACTCAGTGCTGCTGTGTGGCTTACTTATGTCTTTAAATAAACACAACAGCTGTTCAGAGACCAGCGTAGTTGTGCGTTGAGCCTATGCCTTGACACAGCTTTGCAGTCATCTCCATGTTGTACTGTGTTACTGTCACCAGGGGGCAGTGTCAAAAATGTGTGGAATAAAAAGGTCTGTGGGCTACTCTTGCTTCCTGTTGGTCCTTCAGCGGACCCTGGAGCGTTAACAATACTGAAAACTATCTCCTGCAGTCACTTCTCTCTCTGCAGTAAACTCTACTGTCGCTGCCTTTCCTGTTCAAGCCCACTTAGGCTCTGCATACCCATAATTCTTCATTCTGTATATCCAAACACCAACGCAAACCTACACAAATGCACTATCATGAATCTTGCTTTAGTGGTCTTGAGTTCACTGATGATTTGGAGCTTTTAATGGAATTTGTTGACAGTGGAAATTTATAGTGTATCACTACAATAACGACTTAAAACAGTGTAGTCAGGTTGTGTCATTACATCCATACATGCAACTAACATTTTTTTTTTTTCCCCTACTGAGGGTCACAGTTGAAAATTAAACTACAGTTTATTCCCTAGTTTCCTAAAAAATTGAACTGTGCACAAACCTGTGAGTTGACAGGAAATAAAATGTGTGAACCTGTGTGGTCTACAGCTGGTTGATGCCTGTATACACCCAGGTCCTGCCTGTCAGAGCTGTCAAGGCAGCATGGGGACACTTGAATTTGACGTGAACGCTGATGGGGGTTGTGGGGAACAATGGAAGGCTTGTGTCTAAATTTATCCTTTTTCCTCTGTTGTGTGTGTGTGTGTGCGCGCATTGATGCACATGTGCATACATATGTTGTGTGTGCATGGGTGTGCGTGCAAGCTCTACAAGGGCCTTCAGCATTGGCTCGCAGCCATAACTGCCGGTGGGTGCGGAGGCTGTCAAGTATACACTAATTTGTAGAGGCAGTTCCAAATCAAAATAAGTCTAATTTTAAGTTGTGACTATCTTTTAAATCTTAGGTATTGTCAGGACGGCTGGATAAAACGACATCCCTCACCCTGCATTTTTTTTTCTTCTTTTTTCTGGAAATTAAGAAACATACGTGCTGACATGCACTGGTGTGGAAATCTGTGCCTTTGCAAAGTGTTCAAAGAAATCCAACTTCTAGTAATTTTATCAGCCCTGTCTCCAATGTAAACTACCTTGACACAGCTGACTCACCTCTGTGTTGGCAGTAGGTTATTTTTATCTTTAGAGATAAATTGCTCTCCAAAGGTGATGAAACCATATGATTGCAGGTCAGAAACGTTTGGAAGAAAGAAAGAAAAAAAGACTCGTATATATGTTTGGGGTTTTTTTTTTTCCCATTACTGCACTGAGTGTTTTTATTGTTTGATAAATGGATTCATATCAGTAAATAGCAAAGTTTTAGCATTTTTCTTAGAGCTGTGTTAATGACATCCATGTGTGTCTGCTCGTATCAGGGTTTGGTATATACCATCACAGATGTGGAGGAAGTCCACCTCTGGATGGTGAAGCACTTCAGTGAACATCCACTGTTCACGCGGGTCCTCGATGAAGAACTGGTATGTTCATGTGACATCAGCATTTGTTGTTCAGCTGTTCACTGGAGCAAAGTAGTCAAAAGTGCGATATGAAATAGTAGAATAGAAATAGTTTTCTATTTTTCTGTTTATGTATTTTTTTCTTTTCAAAGGGAGGTAGTAGTTTTTACCAGAAATATATTCTATGGTTTAGAAAATGTTGTACTGTTTCTTTAAAAAAAAGTTCATAAATTTTCTATTAGTTTTTGGAAAAGAGCAAAATGGTGGTAAATTGATTGTATGTCAGAATAAATTGAACATACAAATTGAATAAAAGTTACTGAAAAGTGTCAGTAAATGTAAGTTTTGGTCTGCTGTACCCTTTAATGTAATTTAATCTTAAATCCTCTTTTGGCAGGCCGATGATGTCATCATAAGTCGTCTGGGTACCTGCACAGAGGAAGGAAAGAAAGTGCAGAGAAACGGGGGGAAGAATTTTCTTGCAGTTTTCCGGAGGATTGAAGATTCACATGAGATTTCCTGAAATAAAGACCTTATCCAGTCATCTGTGCGTGGATTCAGCTGCTCTGCTGATGGATTGTTCACCAACCAGATGAATGTTGATTTTTTTCTTTTATTAATGGACCCTTTTAACATTACCAGATTTTTTTTTAATTTTTTTTTTTACAATTTGTTTTCACATAATTTATGTTTTTTTTATTTTCTCAGAGACTGTAAAAGAAACATAAGACATGAAAGGATCTGACATATTTGGTTACACTTTCTAATTTTTGCCTCTCTTGTTCGTTAGTTTATCTCGCCAAATGTCAGCGTGCTGTTTTGGATGTCATGCAAAGCTGTACAGAATTTCAATTTTTAAAAAAAAGAAAACTTCTAAAAAAAATTTAAAATGCAGTTAGTGACTTGATTTCTATATTCATGATTTGTTTACTAACATTGTTAGACAGGTTAAACCTATCAAACTGTGCTGCAGACTTCGCTGATAACTGCACTGCGAAAAAAAATATTTGAAAAGGTACTTAGGGTTTTTTTTTTAAGCCAATGGTTACTTTAGAAGTTTCTCATGTGCCATCACATGAATGCCTTGGATGAGGTGTTGGAGTGCTCAATTATCAACTTTTCTATGTAGGTGTATTCATAGACTGTATGGCTGTATCATACCAACACAGCTACTAAAATAAAATTGTTGCGTTTCACTCCCTTTAACTGAAACACAGAACTGTTAGACTGGCTAACTGCACAGCATGCCATATTATTGGAGTGGATTAGATTTCAAATGCAGTGCATGTTCCATTATATCAAAAAAGGCCAATTATTTAACCAGTGAAAACACTAATTTTGTGTTCATTTTAAATTTTTAACTCAGCATTTCAAGTTGCTAGACTATCAGGAGTTTGGAAAGGGAGCTGGGCAGGTTTGAATCCTATTTGCTGCTGCAGGCTGTGGTGATTACAAAAACAGGACAGCACATGCCTTCATGTTTGAAACCCACTGGAAAACTTGAGCTGAAAGCAGAGAGAAGCACACAAATGCATGTTGGCATCACAATTGGAAATCTTTCCACTTTTTTATCCTTTGTTCACCACATTTGGCAGTATGTAGGGTTGTGTGCAAAACTCTCAAGCCTCTTCTCATCTCTTTATATTTTGCTTCAAGGAGCCAGACTTCCTTGGAAATTTTTTGTAGTGGTCTTGAGCAATAGTCCTCCAGGGTTTCTGAAGGTCTTTCAAAGGTTTTCATTGGACATTGGCTGCTTTTTCAATCATTTTCAGTCCACTCCTTGTACCTCTGCATTTTTTTTTAGACATTTTTTTGTAAAGCCATTTAATACTGTCCTATGAGTCATTCAGTGATTAAAAATAAATGCACCTAACTCAAAGGATGAATGAGCATTGTGTTTACACATAACAGACAACTTTGCAAAGAACCCACTATAAATTGTATCTTTAGGCACTTTGTTAATAGCAGCCTGTCACGTAAACGCATGATTTGTTCCAATTTGTTCCAACTTGATTTCCAAAGAGTTATTGGCCAAAGACATGGCATATCACAGCATGGTGCACAGTATGTCCTTAGCAAATTGGAGGAAACTGGATAAGTGAAGGACAAAAGGAATAAATCCATCAGAGACCTGAGAGATGCATCTGGATCTGTAGTTCATCCATTTAATGTTCACTGAAGCCAAATCAGAAATGCTCTCAGTGGAAGGGAGTAAGTCAAGCCATTGTTAAGGAATGGAAAAGGTTGAGTTATGACAAACGTCCGTTTGTCATAACTCAACCTTTTCCATGACTGAAAATCAGCTGCTGCTGATTTCCATGACTGAAAATCAGCAGCAGCACATTTGGTGAATCCAAATTTGAAATAAACAAGATTTTATCAGGATGTATGGAGGACATCAGGAGAGCGGTACAGCAGTGAGTGTCTACGGTCATCTGTAAAACACAGAGGAGGCTCTGTCATGGTTCGGGGCTGTATTTTAGCCAGTGGTGTTGTGGCACTTTTCAAAATGAACAGAATTACAAATGCAGAAAAATACAGTCACCATTTGATCCACCATGCAATAACATCTGTAAAGTGGCTTTATTTTTAGCATGAAATTGATCTCAAACACACTGCCAATGCTGTTAAAGCATACCTGGATAGAATAACACACAATGGAGCTCTATGCCTGGACCTCAACTTTATTGAATCAGTGTGAGATCATATTGACAGAGGACTGTCTGGCTAGGAGAATTCAGGATGTGCTGAAGAATAAAGGGGATTGTGGCAAATACCGACTTTCAAGTTTATTAGTATTTTTAGTACGGTTTACTTGATCAATATTTTAAAAATAGTTAATCTAGTTTACCAAGTAATGTGATTGTTGGTCATGAACTTCTTTTTTTTCTTTGCTTAATACAGGAAGTATTACCAGCTTTTTTATGGCGTGAACGTTAATCAGTCCATCAAACGAGTGGCACTGAGGAGCCGCTGTCTGTTGTCACTTATTTTAGCCATATGGCAACAAACCCATCTCAGCCAGCCAATTCAACGCATCATGCAACATTTTAGTCCTATCAGGTCATCAAATAAGAGTTTAATTAAATGCTCTGCAGGGGAATCCAGGAAAGGAAAACATAATGATTTGCATTTGGCAAGACTAGTAAAGCAATGTGGATTTGCTTTTGTTTCACCCAAAATGAATTTGTTACATCAGGATATTGGAATGTTACTGGGGTCAAAGATAAATCCCCCTGAACGTCTTTACAGAGCAGCTGATAGTACTGGTAACAAACCATATCCACAAGGAACATAAAAAATGTCCTGACAAAATTTTGAGCCAGACTACTTTTTAGCCTAAAAGAATAACCTTTTGATTTTTTTGGTCGTCACTGGGAGAATACCAGACAACCAATAAGCTCTAAAGAAGTTACTGTCCCTGCTAAGAAAAGTTCAGACACATGACTCCACAAGCCCTCTCTGACAAACCACAAACTGTTTAGGACAAATTAGGAAAAAAACTGGAGTTCATCAGTGACCTTTTTTGTGTTTCTCTCATTTCCAAACTTGATCTTGAGCAAAAATAACCAGCTACAGTGTGCTTGCTTCAGTTCATTGAGGTTTGCAGGCATTCATTTATGCATAGCTCTTGTACAGTCCCATCACAGCATATCAGTCAGGCTTGTTGTAGATTTGCTCCTGTGCTTTCTCCTGTTATGTGACTCAGGTTGGCCAAGCTTAAGCTGTCGAACAGACGACCTCACAGAGGAGTTCCACCACCATGCTTGTGAGTTCCTATGAGGTGTTTCTGCTGATATTTTGTGTTTGGTTTTCATCAAGCCCAAACATATCAGCATTGTGACCACACGTCTCCAATTTGTGTCCATCCAAAGTTCCAGGAGTCTTGTGGTTTGTTCCACAGCAACTATGCTAACCTGAATTGTGCTACAATGCTCCTTTTAGAGAAAAGAGGCGTCTTCCTGTCAACCCGATAAAACAAGCCATACCTCTATTGGTCTTTTTCTAATTACACTTTACATTTAATATGCTGAGGACAGTACAGTCTGAGATGTAGTTTTTGGTTTTTTGCTGCTTTTCTGAGCATTTCATGTTCTTGTGAGTTTGCTGGGACATTCACTCCTGGGAAGACTGTGGCATTATGTTAACAAACACCTGAATGCTCCAGATCTGCAAACATCTGCTAATATGAAGGGGCTCGCGCTTGTTGATGATCAGTTATTCAAGAGAATTTGATTAGGAGCACCTGTATGATACTTACCCTTTTAATTCTGGTGGAAACATTAAGTGTGCTCTCGGCTTTTCTCAGGACCGCTTCTTCATTTAGCTTTAGTTTCTGTTACATAGTGACACAGTGTAATATGTTGTGTTGTTGTTCATCTGCGGTTTTATTTCAATAGTGTCAAAATGTAGAAAGAACAAGACGTTTTTTTAATGGTGTCCTGATATGTAAAACCTTAGAAATTAATGAACGTGTACTTTATTTTTTACATGAATTCACATATAGCTGTGGTATAGGAGTACATAATGTATGGATATGAGCACTGCATGAATAAGTTATTGTCCCATATAGCCTATTTATACTTATTCATCTCCCTCATTCTTCATCCTCCCAGACTTGCAGGAAGTCAACATGATGAGGATTCGTGGATCACTCACTGTTTCACTGAAGCTTAAGTTGGTTTTGTCCCATTCTTCTTTCTACACTTACAATGATGTAACACAAAATCTCCTTCTTTTTGTGCCAAGTCACTAGCACTCACCTGTCTCTTTTCCTTCCTAATACTCAGATTGAGACATGCACCTGTGCTGCCTCATTAACATCCCGCCTATGCCAGGGTGCTTGAAAGGAGAGTCCGTCCGTTAGTCGAACCTCGGATACAGGAGGAACAATGCAGTTTCCGTCCTGGTTGTGGAACACTGGATCAGCTCTTTATGGGTGCATGGGAGTTTGCCCAACCAGTCTTTATGTGTTTTGTGGACTTGGAGAAGGCATTTGACTGTGTCCCTCGGGGTGT
>VURO01028178.1:0-13919 GCA_015108175.1 Pelvicachromis taeniatus
TATGCTGCAATAGGTGTAGGCTGCTGGGGGATTTTCATGATGCATGGAGTATTTCTTTTTGAGTCACGTTTCTCACTCACTCACCACGTGTTAATAGACCTCTCTGCATTGAATTATACCGGTTATTAATCTCTGTCTCTCTTCCACAGCATGTCTTTTATCCAGTCTTTCTTCTCTCACCCCAACCGGTCGCCGCAGATGGCCCCGCCCCTCCCTGAGCCTGGTTCTGCCGGAGGTTTCTTCCTGTTAAAAGAGAGTTTTTCCTTCCCACTGTCGCCAAAGTGCTTGCTCATAGGGGGTCATATGATTGTTGGGTTTTTCACTTTATGTATTATTGTAGGGTCTACCTTAAAATGTAAAGTGCCTTGAGGCGACTGTCATTGTGATTTGTCGCTATATAGATGAAATTGAATTGAGTTGTAGCATAAGGTGGCTGGCAACTGTAAAATTAACATACATAACAGTATTGCACTATAATTAAAATTTTTTGTTGACTTATCAGTGGCTTGAGTCTTGTGGCTGATTGGTAAATATCTGCACAGATTATATTTAGTAAAGTTAAATCCAAAAAGATTATTTGTAACTTTGCTCAAATGTGAGACTTCTGTGTTTGACATTTACACACATCAGTTTTCAAAGTCAATGCGTAGCGAAATTCATATAAGAAATGAGTATGCATCTTTGGTGTTTGCTTATATTTCTGTAACAGATTTGTTTTTTAAGAGAACCCCACAGGCAGTTACCTGATAGCTTGTAAGTTTTGACAGTTTTTTTTGGTATCACCACCTGCTTTTCCAAAGGAGAGTGATGCTAGCGAGACCCCTCAGTGTGCCATCCACAGAGCCCTGAGTACGCTGGAGCTGCCATTGACTGAATGAGAAGAATAAGTGAATACACAGAAATCAGTGCTAAAATCCCATTTTACTATAGAGGGGGAAAAACATCTTCACTGGTTGTAATGGCTATGACCTGCTCCAGTCAGCTTGCACTGGAGAAGTTCACAGCTCATCTACTAAGTGCTGCCACAGAAGCACTCAAAATGTGCACGCATATAAATTTCAGTTTGACTTTAAAATGTATGTAAATTCAAAGCTCAGGGTTGTGTCAAACATTTAGGAGGAGCGCTGAGTATGCTTTCAAATAAATGAAAGGATTGTCTTTGCCTGACAGATCAAATAGGCTTATGTTAAATCATCTGTGCTTGAACCATATTTAAGACCTTAGATCCCACGCCCATAACCCGATTTCTACAGTTAGCTCATGCTTTAAGAGTCATGCCTGAGGCCCGTAGGAATGATTTGTTGTGGCAGCGTGGCATCAAGGTCTCCTCAAGAATGTTACAGAGCTCTTGGCCTTCACCTGCTCTGCACAAGCCGGCATTCCTGTGAGATGCATAAAGAGACAGATTGACCATGTAAGGTTCTGGTGCTAGAATGGATCATGACTCAGTGTTGTATCTATGGCCTCCTCGTGCACACTCATAGATTAGGAATGAATGGTGGGTACACCTACTGTTTCCTTGATCATTTTCATCGTGCAGCCCCTGAAAACAAAGCTATGTGATCTTGGAATAGCTCATCAAAGGTGGCACGAGTTGCACTAAATAGGGATCAAGGGTTTTATTCCATCCTTTTAAGACACGTGCATGGGTAAATCCACATCATCTCACCTCAAACTCTTGTTAAATTTTGGTCTCACAAGTTTAACCTTGGACTCTGAGACTTACCTTTAACGTACCAGAAACAGTTTAGCGTTACAGGCTTGTTAGAGGGAATATCCGGACATGTTTGCACGACAGAGCTGAAACTGGACCAGGAGCTGCTTAACTTTCTATCTCAGAGCCAAAGAGGTAAAGCAGGGGCGGCTGCTGGATCGCAGACACTGAGGTATGATTATTCTGGTGATTTAATAATGTCCCATCCTGCTTACACTTACGCTTCAACTGTGGCTCATAAGTGGCTCTTCAGTAATTAAGAATTAGTTAGGATTAACGCACACTAGACTGGTCATTCGTGAAACAGGTAAGGAGTAAAGACTCAAGATGCTGGAATAGCTACAAGCTGCAGTGTACTACAGTGTACCATACATGAGGAATGTAAAACATGTGATTTTACACCTAATGGCAAAATAAGACTCTTTCTTTCTACTGCTCATATAATTCCACATTTCATTCCTCACTTTGTCCTTGTTGTTTACTGAAGTTTATGTGTAATGGAAGAGGAACCGCTTTAATTCTTCCTCTTCAATTGTCATTCCCATTCAGACAATGACTAATGGAACATAAGAGAGCGCGAGCGCCTCGCATTGATTGTTCTGGCAAAGAATGACTTGCTGCATGCAACCCCTTCCATCGTGTCTGACTCATTCTTTTTGTTTCTTTGCTGATGCCATTAGAAAGAATCTACTTTTGTTATGGGAAATACAATCACTAAGCTGAGCATTTACAATGGAACAATTTGGTGTCCATCCAAAGCTTCCAAAGCAAGAGGAAGAGATTAATGTGAAGCCAAATTCCTTGTCATTCTTCCCATACTTTGTCATAGGAATCCACATTTTCCTTTGGCTAAAACGCAGTTCTCTCCACCATTTGCGTAATCGTCTCAGATTGCGCCCATGACATCACTGAATGATAACAAGACCAGGGCTGATGGCTTCGTTGGGGAAAGCTCCTAAATAGATTGGGGCAAAAATCAGAACAAAGTTTAGAGGATTTGGAAAGGTTTTGCTATGATGTACAAATCGATGTCAGATCTTGGCAGGAGAACATTTGGTCTTCGTTTCCAGTGCTAATACCAGAAGGACTGAGCTGGTCATGCGTGGCCCATTAACTGACAGTAGAAGTTCATTTAGGGTTCTTTGTGAATAGAGAACAGCCTCCAGGATGCCCAGTCTCATTATAGAAAGTTTCCATTGAATTCATTTTGTCATCAATTGCTGTTAGCACTCAGATTCAGGTTTTAAACCTTAAATGTGTATTAAATTCAAGAAAAGCGTGTTGTGTCTACCAATAGTTAAATTGTCAGTTTACTTTATGCAATTTGGTTATTTTGTTTCACATTGTAATCTGCTGTATTATGCAACTGTCTAGCAGATTCTTCAAGCCACTCAGCAGGGGTTTCTGGTGTCTTTGGAGACAATGATGGAATATGTGGAACTGAACCAGCAGGGTCGTGATTAGTCACAGGGATAAGCCACGGTCTGAACTCATCATTTCAGCCATCTGAACTCTGAGCTTAACTGCACAGGAATGATTAATTAAAGATGGAGAGGATAGTGCGACAGCGCGGATAGGTGTTCCAGTCCACGTGATTGTTGCATTTTTTGTTGGCTTTCCTGCCATTTTCTACGTTTAGGACTGAGAATGGGAGTGAGGTTTGTTTTCGGCGCTAATACTGAAATACTTTACAGCCTAGGCGACGGCTGTCGATACAAATGTTTGGCAGTGGTCTCTTACAGTGGTACAGAAACATCATTTACAGCTGTAGCAACATGTCAGCCATCACCTCTCACCAAGAAGTTGAAGTGTGTTGCAGATTCAGGAAATGTATTTAACAAAAAGTTTTATTTTGGAGAGAGCAGCAGACAAAAACATTATGTTGTTGTGAAAAAGACTATGAGTTAAATATAATTAATTATATAGTTCAAAATAAGTCACCTGTTTATCAGTTTCCAACATCATTGGATGAGAGCTATACATGATTATAGCCCAATAATATCATGTATATGATTTCAAAAAGTGTCATTTCACATGAGTACATTTACTTTAACTACTTTAAATAAAGTTGAGTAGCCAACCTGTGAACTATTAAGCTAAATAAAAAAGAATTAGAATGTGTAATTCCACTTTTCACATAATAAATCTCCAATAGGAGGCAGGGAATTGTGGCTTATAATCCAGTCTTCCATACTTATTAAATATTTTGGATTAAATATCGCTAAATATACTAAAACGTCCCGGAAACGCCCCCGGTGAAGCGGCGCTGCTATGCTTCGGCTTTGCGTCAGCTGTTTCACCGCTCTCCTCTGTCACCCCAACCATCTGAAATCAAACACTGCCAGTCACTCTGTGTCGTGGCGTCACTGCTGGTGAGAGGGTAGAAAAAGTATGTCAAATGAGTGACACAGTGCATGGAGATGCTTTTTGTCCAATGACTGCATGCCCTGAGCAGAGGCTAAACTTAGCTGGGGACCCTAAATGAACAGTCTTTGTTCAGCACTCGCAAAGCTATTTGTCATCATGTCCGGCTGTGACCTGCGACTCCAAAGTGAGATATTACTCTTATGATTGGCATGAAGTCAGCATACTTGTGTGTGTAGCTCAGCAGCTGTTGATAGGGCACGTGGACTGTATATTGAGTGATTATAGGAGCTGTGTGAGCTTGTTTCTCTGAATTGGGCTGTGTGTCTTTTCTACACGTGAGCTTAAAGTCGAACTTGTAAGGCAGTACTCTGTACTTTGACCTTGCCTGTTTGTGGTAATGAAGGAACTTTGGGTTTCTCGTTCACATGTCGGGTTTATTAAAGCGTCCGGGTGGCTTAATCAGTATTCAGTTTCAGCTCTGCAGCTGTGGCTGAACCGCCGTGATTACATCTACAGTCTATAGGTTCACTTTAACTGTGCTCTGCAAAAGCATGGAAGAGTGATGACATCTGAATTTTCTAATAGTCCCTGTCCTAAAGAAAAAAGATGCAGAACTTTTTCTTTTTGTAACAGTATTTTTGTGAAGTCACCTTGTCTAAAGTTTGTCAGCAGTGAATTGCTGCTAATCTGTGGCAATAGCTTTATGAGTCTGCTTTGTCTCCCTGTAACTGACTATAGATAAGACAAGACAAACAGCCAAGGCCAGAATACCAGAAATTGAACTGGGAAGGGTATAACTGAGAAAGTATGTGTCAAGACCTCAGCGCTAACAGACGTCTTTATCGGTAGCAGCACTTCATTTAAACGTAATCATGGACAATGTGTTTTTAGAGAGAAGCGAGTGATATTTAATTACTATTCTGAGCATGTTCAAACCATTGACTTTAGCCGGGCAGCCTTTTAAAAAAAATCACCTGCAAAAAATGAAGCGATGGTCGATCATAACAATGATCAGAGAAGTATTTTTTTTTTGTGTGATGCTTGGAGTACAAAACTGTTTTCTGGAGCAGGGGTGCAGCAGACAGCTGTGTCTATATTAACTGTAATGGTGCAGAATCTTCACGAGCTGCAGAGGAAAAGAGGCTTTGGATTCGACGCTGCTAGAATTACAACAATGTTCCACTTCAGACCTACCACCGGGCGGTCCTGTGTTTGTGTGTGTTGCTGGCTTAGACCAGAGCAGTGGAACAGTGTTAGACCAAGTGGTAACCGTGGAATTGTTTTTGTTCATCTGCTTAATGCTTTCCCAAACCGCAGCTGCCTGCAGCGCCATCTCAGGATGATAACAGACTCACCTGCTGTGCGAAATGCTCTCACCTGAACTTAAACCGAGCTCCTGGAGCACGCTTTCACCCCAACGTACACATCTACACACAACCTAGCACATAAAACTTACAATCCCTTATAAGGTACAATCACAGGTTGGGTTTTTGTGACTCTGCTTTGCAGCATCCCAGGCTAACGTCGGTATTTGTGGATGGGAAATGCATCAATTATGCAGAAAGGACATCCTGCAGCATTTGTTTTCTCTGCTTCCCTGTATGAATCCTGTGGTTCAGACCCTCTGGCTGCTGATGTTACGTAAAATGCTATATGTATTGCAAATTGCATGTTTTTGCTTCTGTGTGTACGCTGAACACTTTAGAGGATGCGACGTGTTGTGTATACATACTTTCATAGATATTTTCTAAGCATTTACACATCGACTTTAGCATTAATTAACTTTTTGCACATGCTGCTGTGTGGAAGAAACGTGTCTCTGTGTGTTTGCGTGCGTGCATGTGTGTCAGTATATGTGTCGGTGCATACCTGAGCTTCCAGCTGTGTAGTTAATCATGTCCACTTCCAGCCGTTCAATAAGCTCTGGTAGAAATGGCGACTCACACCACAGCTATCCCACAATGCCCCCTTCTCCTTTTTTATCACCAGCTAGTAATTACCTGCTTCAGTGAGAGGCATGCAACTCACTCACCGCATGCATACACAAACAGACACACACGCACGGGGACGCACACTCGGCTTGATTAGTAAACCTAATGGTTGCTCTGTATTCCAGAAAGATTCCATAAAGCAGAGCTCCATAAAATTGCTTTCCTGCTATCCGAGCTGCTCAGCTGCCACTGCCTCCTGCTCATCTTCCTTCCTTTCCTCTTCTCATTCATGCACTTGTACTTCCTACCACCTCCATCTGGGTTCAATCCTGGTCTCCTTCAGTCCTCATGTCAAAGCAGCCACAGGCTGAACACTGAACACTAAAACTGATCCTGGTGTCTCATTGTTTGGTGTGCTAGAAAAAGTGCTGTGTGAATGAAGCTTGCGGTTTAAAATGTCTTGACTCTAAACACAATATTTAAACGCGGCGCATTTTCCATACGCCATTCATCTCGTTGATGTCACATGCCAGATGTCCAAAACTGCAGCTTGGATTCCTCCTTCCTATTTAACTCTTCTTGGCAGCATTTTTGCCAAGGAGAGCGGTCGAATGTACAGATGATCGGTGATCGCTACCAAAATGGTGCAGGGTGTTAGGGCGCATGGTTCGATCCTCAGAGGAGAGACAGATCTCTTTTTGAGATCTCTTTTTTTTTTTGCACCATGAAGAACATTCAGTGTAAAAAAACAAGTGAAACATGTGGACCTACCCCTCCCAACGACCCCTTGTGAATCAGGGAGCTGCTGAAACTAGCTTCTTCTTCTTCTCTCAGTGCCAGTTTACAAAAATGTAAACAAGTATGGGCTGACATTATATTTGGCCACAAGCTGGTGTATTCATAGAAGTGACGACGCGTTCTCAGAGGAAAGCGTGCTGTTTTCGCTCTCAAGTGTAGCCGCAGTCAAGTTTGCACATAGTCATGCATTCTTTGTTAGCTTAAGTTTCCATGTTGAAGCAAAGACTCGGCCCGAGGCTATTTTCCTACCAGCTCTTCTCACCCAATGAGGTCACACCATCCAGAATCCGGAGAATGTGAAAAATGGTGAAGTTTAAGAGCTTCTGAGCAGCTCTATATGTTATCAGATTGAAGGGGAGCTCGAAATGCGATCGACTTCTGTAATGGAGAACGCAGGGGGGCGAGAGAGTGACACGCTTCTTCACCTTAAAGCCGCTTCTCTAAACTGCAGTCAACCTGTAGCACGTGTCAGGACTTCAACACCGTTTCATTTGCGTCGTAGTTTTAAATCTGACGTGGGTTCCTGATTGATGCATGATTATTACAATACTGTGTGCAATAGAGTTGCAACAAATCTAGAATTTACAGATTAAGATGTTTATTATTTTCTTTACTGATCGGTTCATTGTCTACTTTATCAAATATAAAATGTTGCTATACCAACCCCTCCAAAAATAAAGGAATAAATAGTATATTAGGATATAAGAGAGAGCTGTGTATCATATCTTCTGAGAAGCTTAAACCCAAGACAGTAAGAACATTTGGCATTTCTGCTTGTAAATTCACTTGAGCAAAAAACCTATGCTGCCTATGCTGCATAATGATGTCAGCTGTTATTGTTATCCAAGCATCCCTTGGATCTGTAAAAGAGACGCTCACTAGTCAATCACAAGAGAAGTATTGCAGAACATTTCCTGCCAGGACATGTGATTAAAAAGTGGAAGTAGCCTTCTGATGTAAAAAGTAAAGCAAATGCTTTAAACATGCAAATCCTCTGGTCACAAAAACAATTGTGATTATTGAAAAATCCATAAGAGAACTAACCGTCTTCTCGCTTCATTTACAGACTTAGTGAGTTCATGGTCATATTTGATGTTTCAGCATTTTATATATTAAACAGAATGCTTTAGGACTGGCCTATCTTGGCATGAAGCGTTTGCAGTTTCTCAGTGAAATCCATGCTTCCAAAAAAAGTAAATATTCCTATCATCACAGGCAGAGAAAGTGCAATCTCAGGTATTTGTAAGAATTAAGGAGACAGATGTCACATAAAAGACACATTTGCAGTCTACACAAAATAAATCCCGAGTGGTCTATTCTCTGAAAGTGATATTAGCTGATTAGAATTTATATATTTGTTCACATTGGTTAGACTATCCCACATCTCTTTGGGAAGTTTAAACATTTCGACTGGCCTTTAATCACACAGTGCTCAGTATGCAACACAAAATACGGAAATGAGTGTGAGGAATGTCTGTACGTCTCAAGTAAACTGTGTAGTAATAACCTAACACTAATACAGCATTCCATAAGATCCTGGTTGCTTTTGAATCAATCTAATGAATTTGATAATTTGTTTTTATATTATCGTCTAAAAATGCTCAGACTTCACTGTTTATTATGTGTAATGTAATTTAATCATTGCGAAACGTGTCCATTTATATCGTGACAGATGAGATGTCCTGTTGTCCAGGACATGGAGATGTTTGCTATTCCCTGTGGTGTCTGAAAAGTATGCTGTTTCCATTACTGTCAGTCTCACTTCATTGCATCGCAGCACTGGTGATGTTTTTGCACTGAGGCCCAGGGGCAAGAGTTGATCTCTGTGGCCTTTCGAGCCCGTGCCTCAGCAGTATTAAGGTGAGGTGGGGAGTGGCTGTGGCTCTCCTAGACACACACACACACACACACACACACACACACACACACACACACACACACACACACACACACACACACACACACACACACACATGGGTTACATGTGGTGCTTCAAAGACATAGCTAGTCAGGCTGACTGCTGGCAGGCTGTTATCTCTGACAGGAAAGCAGAAGGAGGCTGCCAGAGACTCGGTACTAACTAGCTAAATAACTGTGGTGTCTGTGAGGAGGAATAACAGGATTACTGGTCAGCTAGACATCAGACTCACTCTCAGGGTAGCAGGCAAGTGAGTAAAATCACACTGGGACATTTTTAACAGTTTATCAGCTTAATTATCTTTAATTAGCTAGAGCCTCCATAATGCCAGTCTTAAACAGAATCAGTTTTCTGAGTCTACATTTTTATTCTTGGACTACCGGTGTAGCTTTGCATGATTCAAAGTTCAGAATCCTAATTTTTACAATATTTTGCCTCTTTAACAATAAAATATAGAACAGAAAGCCATTTATTAATGTGAAAGTCCTTTCCACGATTATTTTAAATTCATTTAAAGAGTTATTTTTTGGACTTTCTGGTTAACATAAAACTTGTCATGTGCATTTTTTTCCCTTTGAATCAAATGGATTTGTAACAAAATTCAAATAGTTGTCACTCCATCCATCCACACAAAAATACAAGAACATCCAAACTCCACACAGAAAGGCCGCCGGGCCAGATGGGCCAAAAAGCATACACACACTTAAGTGTAAGTTGTTGAATTTGTACATAATTTATTATATTCACCATAGAAACATTAATTTATTTTCTTCAATTTATAAGTTAGACTCTTGGAAATGTAACAACCACCAAATTTCACTTGTTTGATTGTGGTCCTATTTAAAAAGCAGGTAAAAGACAGAAGAGCGCTTGAAAAGAATTCAAAAGAAGCAGATTGCAAATGTGCACAGTCATCAAAACACAGTCAAAAGCAGTAGAAGAATCAAAGAGGAAAATGTACACTGCACAAAAAGTGAGCTGGCACAAAACCTGTTCGTGAATAACAAAGAAATCGATTTGACTTCAGCTAACTTTCCACGGTTTCCTGATTCCACAGAATTGGGAAACCTCAGGTGAACAGGCTGAGCTGTCCACGGGGACTGAACAAATTAAGATTTTCGATTGACTGACCTGACAACACACTGTAACGACGGTTACATTACTTATACTACTTTGTAGACTGAAAGTGGATTTGTGGGGTTTTTAAATGTTAAAAAGAATTGCTCGACATTTAGTTTCCCGCTGTGATGACATTTAGTTGCTTCATTGTGAACTCAGTATGAAAGTTATCACACCAAGAGGAAAGATTGCTTCTGACACTTTTTGGCTTACCTGGCCAAAGAACTGCTGAGCCGTGACTGTGTCTGTCATCTGTCCGTCTGTCCACGGTTCACAAGAATCACCAGTCCTCCTGCAGCACTGGTCAGATTTTAGTGGCAGTTATAGACCTCTATTAAACTTATACGATCAAACTGTGCTCAAAGTCGAGGCCACATTTGTATTTTATTTGTTTAAATGAGAAATAACCTGTGATTGATTATGACCTTGATGATCTGCTAAGTCACTGACGCTGTGGTTGTCAGTATCCATTTCATGCATTTCCACTCAGATTCGGTTACAGTTTGATTTCCTTGCTATTCTATTCTTTAGACACAGTTGTTGTACAGTAACTCCTACATTGATATGCACAGAGATGAACACATCAGACGTTTTCATTGTCAATTGGAAGAAAAAAAAGAAGGAAAAACATCAGGCTAGTGCAACTTTGCACACTCATAGCCTGCAG
The DNA here is from genome assembly GCA_015108175.1 of Pelvicachromis taeniatus. Classification (NCBI taxonomy): domain Eukaryota; kingdom Metazoa; phylum Chordata; class Actinopteri; order Cichliformes; family Cichlidae; genus Pelvicachromis; species Pelvicachromis taeniatus. The sequence goes on from VURO01028178.1 coordinate 10,515, forward strand.
GATCATATTTGTGCATATATTTTTTTGGCTGCGTAACAGAATCCACAAAACGCACAGATGATTTGTTGGATTTAGCCTTCAGCTGTTTCAGAGAATTGATATGTAGAGTTTTTCTGTTGACAGCAGAGACGAGCTGAAGTTGCTTTCACTACACTGGGTCTGCACTTGCATAATGTTTGCTTGAATAAATCCAGAAGTAGATACTGACTCTGACAAAAACTGAATTGCAACTGGCTATGCAGTTATGGGATACAGAAAAAAATATTTCTGATTGACAGAAATCAGTGTAAAATACCTGCAGATGCACAGCAGCATACTTTGCATAAAACAAATTTGTTGATGGGCAACAAACAAACATAGTAACAATTTTGGTATCATATGCTAGCATACCATAGCACCTCTCTCACAGACCAGATCATTATTTATTAAATGTATTATTATTAGTTAGTTATCTTTCATTCTCTTCCAATGTGTCATTTGTCCGGTCTTTCTACTCTCATCCCCAACCAGTCACAGGAGATGCTCCTTCATGAGCCTGGCTGTGCCGAAGGTTTCTTCCTGTTAAAAGGGAGTTTTTCCTTCCCACGGTTGCTAAAATCAGGGAGTCACCTGATTTTGGGGCGGTTTGTGTCGCCTTGAGGCGACTATTGTTGTGATTTTTCACTATATAAATTGAAGTTTAGGAAAGAAGAAAGGCGTCTGGACTTTAAGTTGCTTGAAGACGTTTCACCTCTCATCCGAGAAGCTTCTTCAGTTCTAAGGTCAAATGGTGGAGAGTCCCAGATTTAAGCCTTATGGGAGTGGCCCCCCCAAGAGGGACAATGGACCCCCTAATGATGTTACTACGATGACCTGGATGACTGAGAATCTTCACAGACATATATAAATTGAACTGAATCAAATTAACAGCTGCAGTGCAACCACACTGATTGTTCTGTGGGAACATACTTAAGGCATTAAAGAAGTTTTATCCTTGTGCAAAAAAATGCTGTAAGTAAAAATGAGTCGGTCGCATTGGCTTTCCTCAGACTTGTGTGCCTCTATTGGTGAAGCCTGTTCTGTTCTTTTAGCACATCATCATGCAAAGTTAACTACCTAACTGCTAAATCCCTGCAGTATGTTTAATTCCACATGGTCTATTATACTTGAAAGGCAGATTCCTGGATCCAGCCCTGCTGGTTAACATTAGCACCTGACCTCTTGTTTTATGCTGAAAGAAGGAAAAAAAAAAATTCTGGGAAAGCCCTTCATTAACATTTATGGGAAACCTTTTGGCCCATATTGTCTTTTTTTCCTTTTTAAGATTAAAACACATACTCCTTTCCCTAGTTTTCCATACCAGCCCCTCCCATACATCACATGCTGTTGGCTGTTTTGGGAAATCCCTTATAATGGGCAGTTTGTCTATAGTTTGCCTGGCAAACTGCAATTTTTTCCCCTTTGGGATCACGTCCATTACATTCTTTGGAAAATGTGGGCGTAACTGCGTGGTGCTATGGTGTTTTCTTTCTGCAGAGCGCACTGTGTTTCCAGACTCTTCTTAGTATTCTGGACAGAGCAAAGAGGAACAACCGCTGGAACACCTCAACAATGCAAAGAATGCAGAAATGAAAAGCTATCAACAGATTTTCTTACAATCTAGACAGTTTGTGTCAGAAAGTCCTCAAACATTGCGGTTATATAAGCTTGCAGCCAAATTCCACTTTATTTTCATGCAAATATTGTGAACATCAATAGCTTGAACAGAAATGAACAGTATCGGCACATGTGTGGTAGAAGGGTTTTCAGTGGACCAGCTCTCGTCACTCAGGATTTTCATGTCCAGCGAGTTTCAAATTCTCTGACTGCCTTTATCCTCCCTCCTCACGTCTGTGGCTTTCCTGACCTTTTAGCTAGGGTTTCCTCTCTCTCCCAGTCGGCCAGCACCATACACTAAGAGGACTCCCTGTGTGGGAGGAACGAGAGAGAGAGGGGAAAGCCTTCACAATAGCTTCAACTAAACATGAGTCACCCAAAGCGTCTTTACTTGACTCGTCTACGGTCGTGCACTCCCAAAGCACCTTGTGCATTTTTCCTCTTGTGGAAAAGGCAGTGGTGGGTCAAGTCGTTGGCCACATAAATTCAGACAAGCATTCACAGTGTGTGTGTTTGGTCGGACATTCCGTTCTGTAGCGTACCACGGGCCTCGCAAATGTTGAAACAGCTTAAATATGTGGGAGCTCTGGGTATTTTTACTTTGGCTTTCCATGGGCCTCAACTCATGGAACTAAAACTAACCCACTGGTGATTCCTACTAAAATCATCTCAGTTGAATCATCTTTGGTACACGTAAGACAAATGCCATGTTTTGATTGTCTAAGGGTAATGGGCTGCGGTTCTACCACAGAGCTCGGAAAGCCTGGCAGGTTGTGGGAAGTGATTTCTGGTGACATTTGTCAGGTATTATAATTTCCACTCAATTTTTGATCCATCTGTACTTCCACAAAACCTCCATTTCATATGATTACTGAAACATATTACCATAATACGTCAGTTCATTGTTTTTGAATGTCCTTCATAATTGTCTGATTTAAATGTTTATTAACAAACTCCAGGCATTTCAGGCAGCTCGCAATACTTTCCAGGTGGTTACTTTCCAGGCAGCTCTGTTTTTCTGTCTGCATTTTGCAACTTTTTGAAATTTAGATACTTATGTATTTGTCCTGCTCAATATAATACGATGGTAACACAATAATATCGTGCAGAGGCATCCCTTTTGGCAGGAAAGAATTCCCTTTTAATAAAAAGTCTTGCGTCTGTGGTTTATCTTCTACAGGGAAATATTTTTTGTCACCATAAACTTCATGAACCCAACCTGCACTGAGTTGGGTAATACTGGCAAAATGTGTATTTTTGTTGAGAAAATGCAAGTCTGAACTGCTAAACTCTATAAAATAAAGATGACCATTCACCTTGTTGTAGATTTGAAACAGTTTTGCTTCCTTTTTTTTTTCATTTTCATCGTCATTTACTGGATAGGCTGAACCTCTTGGTAATAACGATATCATTGAATAACAAATAACGTACTGTCTATCTTCCATTAGTAGCCCGTCTCTTTTAAACGCCGGTTTCTAATAAACGCCGGTTTGAAAACATGTCATGACAAATAGACGCCGGTCTCCAGTAGCCGGGCGACCCGGAAGTCCCTCCGCGCTGTCTTCTTCTTCTTTTTAGATTTTATTGGCGGTTGGCAAACAACTGAATGGTGCAATACCGCCACCAACTGGTATGGAGTGTGACTGGAACGTCGCTCAAAACAAAAAAAAAAAAAAACCCCTCTGCGCTTTCGTCGGTCCCGCGTCTCATCACTCGGCCAGCTGTTTCCACTCAGCCATCATCTACGACCAGCGGCATTTAAGCCGCTGG
>VURO01028179.1:0-27608 GCA_015108175.1 Pelvicachromis taeniatus
CACCAACCTTTTTGAAAGTGAGAGCTACTTCTTGGGTACCGATTAATGTGAAGGGCTACCAGTGTGACACACACTTCTGAAATAACAAATTTCCTCAATTTAACTTTAATTATATGTTATCATTAATAATTAATGATATTCATCTATGTAAAGACACTGATTATGGCAACTGTTTCCGTTGAGACCAGCTAGCGCTGATCTAATATTTAATAATAAACATTTTTTTAATATATATTATCTCTAACAAATTGATAACAATGCAATTATGATTTTTAAAAAATAGCAACAAAAAATAAAAATAGATGCAGCTTACTGGTAAGTTGTTATAGTGAGCTATTTATAGAACAGGCTCGTGGGCTACTCATGTGGTCCTTGCGGGCTACCTGGTGCCCGCGGGCACCATGTTGGTGACCCCTGGTATACAGTATACTGATATATGTATAGGTGTTCTGTGTAATAGCTAAGAGGAAGGTTATGAATACCTCTTTATGCACTTCTTTTTTTTAACTCCACACAGTCATCTGTGTGTGCGCCAGTGAAACCATTCAGAGAGTTCTGCAAGAGGGAAAAGCAAGGGAGAGAAAATGGGCTGCTTTAACCAAAACAGGAATGAGGTATTTGTTTTGACTGGCGCTGACTGAACTTGAACTAATATTAAAATCTGAGGTCACAGCTCAGAGTGAGACACTGATTTTCTGTCCTACTACAGCTAAAAGGTTACTTTTTGTTCAACATCACGAGCAAAAACATTGGAGGAAAAAAAAGCTATATTTATGTATACACATCCAACATCCTTATGAAGGAACATCTGCTTGTTGTAAACATCCATGAACATGAAAAACAAACCATCCCTGGTTTTCTTAAGCTGACCTCTGCCAGCCCGAAACCTTAACACTTAAAGTAAATTTGTAGATACAGAATGCCTTTATTTAAACCTCAAATCAGTTATTTAAATAAAAGGATAAAGAGTCCTCCCTCACGCTTTATGGTATGAGATGAGATGGGCATGTGTGTATGTGCAGTGATTGTCAGTGCATGAACATGAGAACAACCTTGATAGCATTGATAACATTGTTTCATTATATTTTAAAAGAAAGAGGAACAACATTCCAGTAATAACTGATTACCAAAAGTTCTGTTTGTCTAAAAAAGTTCTGTTTTTCATAATAAAAAACAATGATAACACTGGTTTATTTGTTTTGTCTACAGTATAAGTTTCAAATGTTAGTTCAGTTTTCATTTTGCTAATTTTTCAAGGGCAGTAGTGTGTTGTGTCTTTGCTGTTTACATTCTCACGCCAGCAAAAAGACAAGCAACAATGGCCTCCAGATTTGAGCCTACTGAGGTATTTTGTTGTCTCCATTTTTCACACGAAACTTGCCTTTGTGGCTACAAGCAAGGCAACGTTGTTACCGTTAGTGTCCCACACAATTTAGTGCCATTTTAGCAGTTGACAGTAAATGGTGTATAAAATAACACCTACACTGTTTTTTTATTATTATTAGCCGAGCCAACTTTGAAGCTACATTGCTACAAAAAGCCCGTCCATGTCAACATGGACATCTCATCATCCAATTTCCAAGCAAAAATAGTAAATGTTGCTTGGGAAAAAAAACAAACAATAATTCATGAATCACTTAATAATAAGTCACTTATTAAATGTGTTCCAAGACAAGATAAACACAAAGCAATTGACAAATAATGAGAAAGTGAGAGACACACAGTAAATGAATTAAACTTCATCATATGATTAGTGATAAATGAGAAAGTATAAAAGCTTTTCTTTTTTTTCATAAACTAATCAAAAGCATGAAGTTCTATTACACTTCAGTTTAATTACTTAATCAACATAAATGTATTTATTCTGATACATTTCTGACTCATCTAACAACATTTGCTGACCTTAGTCTGTTTCAGATATCTATATGAATATATAATATTTATCTGTATATTCTGCCATACCAGCTGACCTATAACCGCAGTATCACATATGAGACATGCACTGACCTCACTTTGTATTGTTTCTGACCCTTCAGATGCCTCACAGAATTGCATGCTGGGTAAAGTAGGGGCCTGGAACATACGGGGATGTGAATGGTTCCCCACACTGTAAAGACGAGGTCGTTTAATCTGGTCTTGGCTGGACAGCGGTGTGAAGCTGTTTCTTCGAAGAAAAGCTGGTGGCATGGCGTCTGTTTGGCCTTTATTCTGCTCAGCAAAGAACAAACAGAGAAAATGGACTGACTTTTATGTTACAATGACTAAACTTCTCCTTGGTCTAAAATCAGTGCGTTCCATGTTCGGGAAAGACAGCCACTGACACAAACAACCATAAATAGGAAAGCCATTGTCATGTTGGTCTGAGGGGACAGGATATTTCTCACCACAGTTAACAAGAGGTTTCTCAGTAAACGTGTTTATGTGTTAACACCCACTTTGTCAGGACTGTCACAGACTTAAAATACTTGCAACTAATCAGCTCCACAGGCAGAGAGCACACATGGAGCTCACGGATTAGAAAATGAGTGTTACAAGGGGATGTCCTGATATATTTCAAAACTCTGAACATTTAAGAGAACTTCTTAAATGGAATTTCTCAAAAGCGAGAAAGGTGTTTGAGTACATAAACAAGTTTAGATGTATTTTTCTTCTTTTATAAACAGGTGTTTATAAAAGAAGAAACAGAATTGTACCTCAGATATAACTTACCACAGACTTTCTTGTAGTTTCTATAGCTTGCTGACATTAGTAGAAGAAACACGATCAATTATGCAAATGTGTATGGTGATAAGAGAGAGTACTAACCAAGCTCTAAGCAACCCACCTGAACAAAAAGTAAAGAGAAGGCACTGGTGACGATGGGTTACGTGCTTTTTAAAGTAGCACTACCAGATATACCCTTTAAAGGAATCTCTGAGGGAAACAGAGGAAAGGCCAACTAAGAAACACTGAAAGGAGTCACCAAAGAGCTCCCCTCCACCTTAAACCAACAACAAATGAACAGGGAGAAGTGGAGGACTTTTTTTTTGCACTGACCTATCTCCCACAAGAGACAACGGGCTTAACGGTACCGGCAGAGGGAGGACAAAACTCCGGGACTCATTGCACCTGATCAAGAAATAGTCCCACATGTTACATTAGAAAAATTGGGACAAAGATTTACACTCACTGGCCACTTTATTAGGTACACTTGTTAAACTGCTCGTTAACGCAAATATCTAATCAGCCAGTCACGTGGCAGCACTGCTATGCATTGATTTGATCAAGTTCAGAGTATCAGAATGAGGAAGAAAGCTGATTTAAGGTGGTATGGTTGGTTGAGCAGGTCTGAGTATTTCCGAAACTTGAATACAAATGCATAAAATTGTCTAAATAAAAGAGAACATTCAGTAAGAAGCAGTTTTCTGGGTGAAAACAGCTAACTGCTTTGAGCTAACAGGAAGGGAACTAGTTACAACCAAGATATGCAGAAAAGTGTCTCTGTTCGCTTAAGATGTATAACCTAACAACAAATGTACAAACACAGCAGCAGAACACCACACTGGGTGCTAGTCTTGTCAAGTAAGGCTCACCAAAACTGGACAACAGAAGACAGCCTGGTCTGATGAGTCAGCGTTCCTGCTGTAACATTCAGGTGGTAGCAACTGTCCTGTCTGCGCTGGTGGTCCAATGGTGTGAGGGATACTTTCTTTACTTTAGGCCCTCTTATTATCAGTCGAGCATTGATTAAACACCACAGTCTAGCTCATTATTGTCGCTGACCGTGTTTTGTGGGATGTGGTGGAGCAGTAGACTGAGACCATGTTCATAAATGTGCAGTCACTGTGTTAAGCTATCATGCCAATGTAGTCCAAAATCTCTGAGGAATTTTTTCAGTGCCTTGTTGAATTTATGCAACAAAGAATTAAGACAGTTTTAAGGCTAAAGGAGATCCAACACAATCCTTGAATAGTATACCAGCAACCTAATACAGTGGCTGCTGAGTGTATATAACTTGGGATAAACACGGGTTGTTTCCACTGCTTCCTTTCTAGATATTGTCAGATACGATTGGTATAAATCTTCTTATCTAACTGTTGGATAGAAATTACAAGTGCACTTCCGAAGGGGTTTCAAGAATGAGGAACAATTATTCCAAAGACTAACTCTTAAAATGGCGCAGGTTATCACAGATGACTGATCTTTCAGACTGCATACAGTGGACAAACACATGACAAAGAACAGGATGAACGGTTTTAGAGAAAACTGACCACATGTTTGGGATACGAAACTTTAAAAAAAAGGCAGAAGCTTACTAATGGTCTATCCCTGTGAGTGTTGACAGCCTCCACCCCCAGGTCAAATACATCCACTTTACAACCTAGGAGAGGGAACCAAAATACATTACAACAAGGCAACAAAAACAAGTGAAGATGTTTAGTTGACTCAACAACAACGTCGAAACTTACCATAAGCCACAGGGGTGAGTTTTAGGACAGTGTGTAGGGGGCACTTCAAGAAGGGCAGGTCATCTGTGCCAACATGAATAAAAATGACCAGTGAGATTACTGTGGTTTCACCCAGTCATGCTTTCCATATTTGTGGAGTTTTCTTTCATGTTTGAAATGGCAGGCCTGTTGACAGCTGCAAAACTTATGCGGCACTTTATGGAGGTACAGTGCATGTTGTTGTTAACTCTGCTGTATGTCTCATGGGTGGGCGTGCAGTGGGACATGAAGCAAGTCAAAGCAGCACCCACACTTTGGTTTTTGGAGTCAGACTGTGGCTGAGCATTTAAACCGATCCAGAGGCATTGACCACTTCCTCTGCTGACTGACAAAACCATTTCTGCCCACGCCCAATTACGGTAGTGAGTTTGAACTAATTATTTTCAAAAAGTAATGCTCACGTCACATGATCAAGTACAAAGAGAAGCTTTCTGTACATAATGATTTCATCTGTCCCTTTCCAACTTTTTGATTGCCAGTGGCGTTCACATATACAACCTTCTTACCTTGTTTGTGCTCAATATTAACAACGTCGGTTTTTCTTGTCCTGTGTTTTTGTTATTTTATTTTCACTCTCATTTATTTTTTCTTCTTCTGGACAACATTTTAGTTATGTCATAATATTTACCCTCATAATGAAAACAGAGAGAGACACCAAAAACACATTTCTATTTCACGGGGAGTCCTAATTGTATAACTTGAACTCTTGCTTCTGCTGTTGACGCCGTCTGCCTGATCCGTTTATTTCCCAAACACTGAAGAGGACAGAAGAATCGAGAAGTGCGTCATTATAGACGCCACTTATTTACAGACATACCTGAATAGCTTAATCTCTGGAGACATAACTCAGTGCATTATCAGGCACATGGCGCTACTTTAACACCAATCGTCTCCTACATGTCTTAAAAACAGAGTAGTCTGCAAAGAGTGGTGCTCTCTTCACTGTATCACGTTTAGCAGATGTTCCTTATGTTAAATTTTGATTAATCTGGAGACAGTCTTCATTTTTCTGTGGCTTTTCCCCCCTATATACATGGAAAAGTTACAAATCAAAGATAGCCATCTGAAAAGTGTCTTTGACATCCCCATTTGGTGGCATTAAAAAGACACAATCACAGAATGAAAGTCTAACTGAATGATTGATTCATCACCATCCATGTGGTCAAAATATTTATATCAGTGATTCTGCTCTGTTAAATAACATCCACCCTGTTTACTGCACTGCACCACAGCTTAATATAGAGTATACACGCAGTTAAAGCTGTTCTATTCTTAGAGGTTCTTTGCTGCAACTTTGAGCTTATGGCACAGAAAACATGGTGGGCGGACACAACATCCGGCTAACAAGCTACTCACCTAAGCCTATGCCTAATCCTGTTATATGAATTAGAGATGCACGTACTAACAGCGCACAGTTGGCCGATGTCTACAAACATAAGAATTGCACTTTGAATACTAAAGGATGTAATTGTCTGGCGCTGAGATGAGATTGAGAATAATAATTAATTGAAATATTCACACTGGACAGGCTTTGTGCGATTGTGATTGGTTGAACCAAAAATTTCTTTTTTACTTAGAATAAATGTACTATTTATTCTTCAGAAAACACTTCCTGTCAGTTATGTGCGGTTCTCATCTCAATGCTCAGCCTGCGAGGGCCGTGCCCGCAGCCGCACAACAGCTGAAATAACCCTTTTGCAATATTCATCCACGCTACTCTCAACACATAAACCAGATTTATGGTTTCACAGACTCCCACAACATTACATCACGACCACATTTAAGTACAGTTTTGTTCCAGTCACTGGAGTTGCATTGTACACACCTAGCTTGTTTAGTTTTAGTTTCTTTTGTTCACATGTTTTATTACATTAGACTGTAGTCTAAATACTGGTGCGCACATTTGGTTTACATTGGTTTTCGAACAGATTAATATAAGTTGCTTTAATAAATTTTTCTGACTTATGAGCTACCTGGCTTAGTCCTTTCTGGTTAGACCAAAGAGGAGGTTGAGGGTGCGGCTAGCTGAAATACAGAGAAACCATCTGTTGTGACAGCATGGAAGAATGGGGTTTATTTGTTTTGAGTTAGTTACTGTCCCTCTGGTTTTCTCCCTTTATAATGGTTTCATGCGCTAATATATATGTTGAGCTGTCGCTCCTTTTTTTTTTTTTTTATATTTTAAAACAGTAATTTAGAAAAAGGGTCCTGTTCAGGTTACCTCTTTTACAGGCCCACTTATTCCTTAAAAATCACTTATTTTCATTTTGCTGAACTGAAATAAGTTTTAGGATATATTTGGAGTGAAGTAAAATCAGCTTTTTGAACAGTAAACTTGTACACTGGTGACCTTTGGCACTGCTATGCACCCATTCACACAACGCCAAGTGCATAATCGCCAATAAGGAAACAACTGGTAAAGTGGAAATGCACATTTCAATGTTATGAAAATGTCTAAATTTAGTGCCCCATGTGATAATTTCTCCAAATATAAAGAAACAAAAATAGTAGGTGCTTTGGAAACTGCTTCTCAGTCATTAAAGTTGTACTTGCCTGAGTCATTTGGTGTATTTCTGCTAACTTTGTATTTCTGCTAAGCGCATTGAAGCAACTGTTGTTGTGATTTGGCAATATTTAAATACAACTAAACTGCATTGAATTAACTTGTATGAATGAGTTCTTATGAAAGATTTATCTGGGCAAATTAGATGTGATAATGACAAACGGATCACTCAGGACTGTAAACCTGTAATCTGAGAAGGTGTCACTCTCTGCAAGTTCCATTCTGACAACTTACACATGTTCTTTAATTTCACAACGATGCCCCTCCTTAAATTCTTCAATTGCCACCTTGCCATGATGGACAGGTCTGTGCATCCAACTAGAAAGTCTAGAAACTAGAGTTTAGAAAAACTGAGTATAGTGATGTTAAGCACCTCTATTACCAAAGCTGAGAGCCACAGAGCTGTGGCAACAAAGTGCACGGCAGTGACCCCTGAACCACATGATGGACACCAGAGCTGAAGGAGTCAGAGTAGTGATTGCTTCGTTTGCATTGAATGAAAGTCGGACCCGTACTCGGTGAGACTTGGACTCCACCATGGCTGCCCTTCATCAATGATTCTGTTCACATTTCTACTTTTCACAGATGATGTGGTCAGGCAGTGACCTCCAATGTGCAGCAGGGCCGTTTGAAATACGTGGTGGCTGGGATGAGAATTAGCACCACAAAGTCTGACACCATGGTCCTTAGCCGGAAAAGGGTGGACTGCTCACTCTGTATCAGGGACAAGTTACTGCCCAAGGTGGAAGGTATTAAGTATTGGGCATTTTTAGCCTCGCCTATTGCCACAAGCTCTTGGTAGTGACTGAAAGAATGCGCTGCCGGATACAAGTGAAAGGTGGCATCTAACAAGCATATCTCCTGGATGGCTTCCAGGTAAGGTGGTTCGCACTTTGTCATACCAGGAAGCGTCCAAGTACATGCTGGAGAGATTATGTGTCTCGGCTGGCTTGGGAACACCTCAGTATCCCCCTGGATCAGATGGAGGGGGTGGTTGTGGAAAGCGAGCTCTGGGCATCTACTTAGATTGCTGTCTTCATAAATCAAATCCAGATCAATGGTGGAAAATGGATGTATGTATGACTTCACAATGGTCCTCACATTTAATTAGAAAACCTCCTTTTCTGTCTTCAAATTTTTCTGCGGCGCATCATGTGGTGAAAACTGTATGAATGCACAGTCAAATCTTATTTTTTTTTACATTATCTTCCCTCACAATGTGGCCAGATTTGTCTCCACGTGACATAAATAAAAATCGAGTTAAAAAATGTTGATACACTGAAGGAGATACAGCACACATCGCACAGGTAAAAGTGGACATAATGGGACTTTTTACAGGGCCATCTGAAACCACCAGCCATGTTGAAAACAGATTTTTGAGTTAGACGTCCACCTCCCAGAACTTTTTGATCACCCCTCTTTTTAAAGCTAATTGTTCTGAAGGTGATATAGTAGCCAGCGCCAAACCACCCATCACCCTCGATTTATCTGTTTATGCTAAACTAGCTTGTTGGTGTTAATATTAAATTTAAAACATAAATATGGGTGTTGTTACCAATCTCATCTAACTCTTTACAAGAAAAAAAATAAAGCACCTGTTTTCCTCTCTCTGACAGTTCAGAGTCTCCCCCTATACGTCCTTCCACATTGTGATGGCTCTCTCCGTGTCGACATAGGTAGATCGAGTGGGAGTGGACGTGGATGTTCATGAGGTAGTAGACTATCTTACTTTGAATGTAATCCTGCACCCTGTTGACCAAGAAACTACGGCCAACGTTGATGACCTGGATGAAGGACAGGTTCCTGTAAGGACGGAAAAGATAACAATAAGCGAATCGCATAGATGTCTGAATCTCAGGCCAAATAAAACTCTAGGGTAAAGAAGGCATATCTTGTACTTGTGGTATAGTCTAAATACACTGGGAAATTCTCTCTCAGGAGCTTGTAATCAAGGTCATAAGAATTGAGGAGCAGTAAAAGGATCCACAACTATTCTTGCTTATTCTAGTTAAAAGGAAACTGTATGATCTCAGTGACATCAATAAAAAGTTAAAAATATTATCAGTGTAACTATCAAAGACTTTAAACAAACCATTAAACTTCCAAATTTTAAAGTAAGTTAGTAGGAGTTCAGAAAGTAATGACCTCTGAATCACTGCTTTGCTCTATAAATGAGCTTCTGTTTCCATCTTCTGGACAACTTCTGCAGGTACATGCTCTTTTACATATAATATCTCCTTGACTTTAAACTTCAATGGAAAAATATTGCCATTTTAAATGAGAGTTTTGCAAAAGTTGAGAGCACTAAACAATATAACTTGTAGGGGTATTCTTACTTGTCGTGTTCGTCTGGATCTAAAGGTTGGTAGGTCACTTTATAACATTCGATTCTCTTCAGAAAATCCTCCATGATGCTTTCTCTGTCCCTCTCAGGATAATCTGGGCTGGACACCTTCACATCCTTTGTGAAAAGAGACATTTACAGTACATCATGAGGTTTATTACTTCAGGAATACAATTGTGCTGATACGTGAAGACAAAAAGGAAGTAAATGTATGCGTTACCATAATGTTTTCAGCGATGACATCTGGATCGTCACATACTGATTCAACAAAAAACACCTGAAGATAGAGAAATGCATAATTGGGGGGTGTAATCTTGACTTTTCAAATGACTGCAGCACAAATTAACTACTGTCTGTTGTACCGTTTCAAAAAGGCACTGAAGCCAAAACAATGTTCAGAAAAGAATGTTCAGCCTGTCCAGTCATGAAGATTTGGTAACCTCTGGGTGTCTTAAATATCTGAGATATGCTTCTTGGAAACTGGCTTTGAATGAAATTTTTTTCCAAGAAAAGACCTGCCAAGAAGAGCCACTGCATGTTTCATTATATTACTGTAATCTGACAACAAAAGGTTGGTGACCAGAAACCGTTTCATTATTCAATTATAGGTGCAGTTCCAACCTTATATGCATTCTCTTTTGCAAAATTAAGGATGAGTTCTCTCCTCTCTCTGGTGGTGTTTGTAGCGTCAAAAACCTGAAAGACAACATAGAGCATTCAGCATAAATCAAACCGTGCTTTAAATGTATTACATAATACAAACAATGTTCAGGGTTTTTTTTTTGTGTCCTTACAGCAATCTGGCCTCCCTCCTCACTCAGATAGGTCTTTACATCCATAAGTGCCACTATGGCACACTGTCTGTGGGGGAAAAAACATAAGAAAAATAAGCAGAAAATCAAAGCAGTAGCTCATAAATGTTATCGTCACTTATATCACCATTTTGTTAAACAAACACAATGAAGCTCAACAAAGGAATTCGCATGACTGACCTACGTGGAAAGCAGCCAGGTGCAGTTAATGACAAGGACTACTTTATGAAAGGAGGTTCAGACATGAATAGGATTTCATTTACTCACTTTCTAATTTCCATTGCTTCTTTATTGTCATGTCTGAAGAAGTCATAGGACTTGTATGACTTTACTGCGTTTCTTCTATAAACTCCAAGATTAAAAACTACAAGGGAACAAACAAACAGTCAGAGAAAGACAATAAAACCAAGTAAAAAGGATTGCCTCTGCCTAACCAGCTGTATCTGTCAAACCAGTTCTGCTGCATTACGTATACATTGAAACATAGGTGAACAACAGCAAACAGAGCCATGCGTTCAGGGATGTTGGGATATACAGCTACAAATAACATAATGTGCCTGAAGATCACGATTTTTATTAAATGAATATTTTTGCAGTCCTGACGATCATAGATCCATCATTACCACCTTAACTTTGACTGATCTACAGTTTTGTTTTTTCAACTTACATGTCCGGTTATACTAGCTTGATTTCCTGCACAAAGGTGTCTGACTTTGTGGATGATGCTGTAACAGGCATTGCCTGATTACTGACCCTTTGTTGGAACGCCAATCCAGTTGAGGTAGCGTGTGAGCTTCTTGGACATATAGGTTTTCCCCCTAGCGGGCAACCCGATCATCACTATCACAGTTGGAGAATTGGTCATGTAGGAAGCCCAAGCTGCAGTTTGCATAAGTACAAAAAACAAAGACAAAACAGATACACATAACCATAAACTTTAGTTATTAATCATTCAAGGACATTTCAAAACTAGCCGGCCGCCCTCTAAAATCCACCCTTCAAAATAAAAGGGCAGGTATGCCTAATGTATACAGTCACAGCAAACAGTGGGAGTGTTCTTTGATAATAAAATGTCACCTCTGCAAAGTTCACTAACTAGCTAACCTTTATTTTACGTAACAATATCGTCATCTCTTTGTTGCAGGTTAATGTTTCTTGTATTACAGCATAACCTTGTGTGCTCGAGCATGAAAAGGAAACATTTCTAACTGATTTTTTCCCCCCTTGCTTTTCCATCACTGTTTGTGGAAGCCCATTCTCTGGCAAGAACAGACACGACTGGAGTTTCTGACAGCAGATCCCGTCAACACTGAGTCGTTAAAGAGATCTGCTGAATTCCTCCTAAAGTTGAATTCCTACGTTAGGCCTCGTCCCACATTCCAGATTAAAGATAACCAGATTAAAGCCTGACTATGAAGTTAAAATTAAGCTCACCTCACAGACATTTACAGCCTTACTATCCATCAAAAGGTATTTTTAGCACCTTCCTTTACAAGCACTCCCACACAGTATATGCATGCTAATAATGCCAGAAGGTGCAGTCATTAATAGTGCTGACATATGTCAAAGTTCAACAACATAACAATTCGTTATTAGAGGGAAGATTACACCTCTCATTTTCATATTGCATGTAAAGAACACAGACAGAAAGGCAACCACTCACAGCACTTCTTCTCATTGGCCCTCGCTAAGCTGTCTGAAACAGCCACAGGTCTCTGGTGCCTGGCAGCCATGATGCGTCTGATGTGTGCCCTGCTGTCCTGGAACAACTGATCTTGGTCAGGGAACACCGGTCACTGGTGAAACATGAAACACAGCACCTGATAAAGCAGATCCAAAAAGTGTGCATGCAGTTAGATAATATGCCGACCATTTTTATATGTATAAGGTGACGCAAATGTAAAAAAAAAAAAAAAAAAAAACCCAAAAAACTCATGATACTACTGTGTTTTATTTTGGAAAACCATTTAAACCAAACATACAAGTGCATTATTTTTTTTACTGTTGATTCAGTTGTTGATTATTTTGCGGTCCTGTCAGGAAGAAAATAGTAGCGATATTCTAACGTCTTGTTTTGTCAGGAATATCTATTCATCAGCTATTTAATGTATTAACTAACTCATTCAGTTGTAATTAAATTCATGCAATAAAAAATTCATTCTTCTTCTGCCAGATATATGATTAGTGAAGCTTATTAGCTAAAAATCTCAAGCTAGTTAGGTTAAGTCAAAGCTTAAGACAGATACTAATTTCAGCTTTTCTGATATTATCACAGGAGAATTTCGCGGATACAGGATATGCAAAACAGTGAGAGCAGAAGCTTGTATCGTTGTCATCCTGCCAAACAGGTACTGCTCTGGCTGCCCTTGTCCTGTAAAGTTTATCACTTCTGCTTTCACTTCAATACCGTGTCGTTTAAGAAGAAAAAACCAGGTTGCAGAAAAGCCGCGATAAAGCGAACAAATGCATAAGCTTACCAAAAGAAAAAGGATTTATTTCGTTTTGTTTCCTTTCTCACAGGGACGTCATCTGTTGATGTGCAACGACACTGGAGACGGTTCCTTTTTCTTCACGGACGTTTTCGCTCCTCCTCCTCGGTTCCTGGTACCGGAAGTTCAACGTTCGTGTCGAGGAAGATTCTTTTCCGGTTACGATTTCCAAAATAAAATATTTTATGTACTCTATTTTTCAATAAAAACATCAACTATTAAAGGACAAATAACGTTCGTGTGTGTCAATCTGTGTTTAAAGGCGATGGCTTGAAAAGTTTTTAATGAATTCTAATAACTTTGTAGAGGTGTAGAGTGGAGTCATGGTAACAATGCATCAAAATTTGGTCTTCAAGGTCAACTTACTGATTTAATGGTCGAAGAAACTTAAAAACTATGATTCTTATAAATGTGGTGTGCATTGTCAACATATAAATGGATTGGTTCTTATAAAGACCAGTTCTACATGAGCACTCAAATCGCTTCAGTCACATTGCATTCCTTCAGGTTCAATAGATTGAACAGAAGATCAAAGGAATAATAATATTGCAATATAGAGTTATTTAAAACTATGTTTCTAACTGTCCGTGTTTTTTTAATGACAACATGTACACGCACGGGGAATCTTAGATCACAATTCTAAATACTTTCTACCTTTTACCAGTTATTCAAGGTCAAACCTTCCTAAAAATGTTTAAAATTCTAATACCTTTGTTTGTATTGGCAACATTTATGAAATTATACTAGTATACAAGGATTCTAAATGTCACATTATAGTTTACATCCAAATATCATGTCACATTTTACCTCTGATCTCACTTTTACATTTCATGTCTGCATCTTTTAAGTTGACTCCAAAATGTGTTGTCTCTTTAAAGAAAATAAGAAGACACAGCTCTCAAGAAGAAAAGGGGTTTAAAAAAATATTTTTTTAAAATAACGGAGAGAGAATTAGCTGCCCAATTTAGGTAAACATTTACTGCAGTATAATATTATATAATAAGCTCAAGTTATTCATGTCCAATCATTTACGAACATTACCTATTATCCGTTACCTAGTCCTACATAATGACTGTGTAATCAAGGTAAACATCTGTTATGCTACTCTTTCTGATTTTTCCTGCACTGCAAATATCTCGAAGTATGTTTAAAAAGAACAAGGAAAACAAAATAAATATACAACATATAACACTGTTAACTCTTAAAAGTAAATACTGCCTAAAGTGTGAGCTGCTTTAGTTTTGAAAGTGTTGTCATGCCATAATATGCTATGTAAAAAAGATAAAGCTTCAACTTATGATCTCCTAAACTTGACTTAATTCAGTCCTTTGCTGTAATTTGTTTACTTTTCACTGTAGAATTTTTTTTAAAACAGTAACTTAAATAAAAGCCTTATCGTTATATTGAAGGTTTACAGCAAGGTGCAAACTTTTGCTTACACTCAATAACAAGATTGGGAGATTAGACTTTGCCAGAAAACATCTAAAAGAGCCTGCACGGGTATAAATAAAAAAATATCTTTGGACAGATGAAACCAAGCTTAACTTGTACTAGAATAACAGGAAGAGAAAAGCATGGAGCTCGTGCTCTGAGCTCATGATTTGAAACATACTGCATTATCTGTTCAACATGGTGGAGGCAATGTTATAGCGTGGGTACATATGTCTGCCAGGGGAACTGGGTCACTGATGTTTATTGATGACTGCTGATAGAAGTGTACAGGGCTATACTCTCTGCTCAGACTCAGAAAAATGCTGCAAAACCAACACATCAGACAGATCTCAGTGCAAATGACTAATGAGACAAAAAGTACTGCAAAAGCAACCCAGGGGTTTCTTAAGGCAAAGAAACAGAACATTTTTCTCAGCCCAAGAGAGCACACTGCCGAGAGACCTGCAAAAAAAAACAAACAAAAAAAAAAAGCAGCACATGAAGACAGCTGCAGTAAAGTTCTTCCAAGTTCTAGAAACAATCCTCAAAACTGTGTTTGTCCAGTTAATTTTGAGCTTCTGAAAATAGCGCTATTTATTAAACATTTTTAATCCACGGATGAAAAGAAAGTCTGCACTTCAATCACACATTGATGGTTTGATTTAAAATCCACTGAAGCATTTACTTTGTCCAACAAATTATGGACCTAACTGTAAAGTCTCAAAAGTGGAGGCACATACTAATGTTAATCTAATAAATAGTGACCTATCATGTCGGTCCTGTAGCTGGCCTTTCTAACTGCTAGTGCCCTGATGCCAGATAAAATGCCATTTACACAGTGGCTAACCTTTAGCTGTTGTGATTTTGGCTGGATTGACTATCATTATAGTTATTATGGAGCTGAAACGCTTAAAAATAGTTCAGTTATTTAGTACAGGAGGCATAAATGGCAACCAAAATAAAATAAACACACAAAAATGTAATGACAGCAACTATCAGCTCATTAAACTTTTTTTTTTCTTATCATCCCAGAAGTTCATGCTTCACCAATTTTGTGTTTAAATGTAATTTATAGTATTTATTATTTATTTATAAAGTTATTAATAATTCTCTGTAACACTGGGATATTGGGAAACACTTTTACAATTTTAAATAGAGTTTGAATGTTTTATCTAATGTGTCTCATTTTACAATCTTAAACTCTAAAATAGCTGATAGTATGAAAATATAATGTTTTGAGTAACTGCAAAGAAATATTGTAAATTGAGACGGCTACGTCAAAAGTGTCCTTACAGTGACCTAAGAAGATATCTATTGTCCTAGCTGTCCTGGTGGTGATATGTTTTCCATTTCACTGACAGTGCTAACATTTATCATAGCTAACATAATATGAAACACGTATTATTAATATACAAAATGCTGCTGTGTCTATATTTTGGATATAACATGAGCTGAAAACACAAATCCAGAAGATTTGCAAGTGTTCATTGACAGAGACTGTGTCTAAGAAAACCTCTTCTGCTTTTACTTGAATCTGTGTTTGAAATTATTATCACCCAGAACACTCTATGTTTCTTCCTCATTTCATTTGCCCTTTTTCATCCGTTCTGCACTCTAGTTGTAATGTGGTAATCGTAATCAAATGACAGGAAGTATGAGTGTGATGGCGCATAATGCTACAGGGAAGTAAGACCCTCTTTACTTTGAGCATGCTTTTGTTTTGGTTGTGTTTTGTAATTATTATTTTTATTTCCATGTGTTAACAGTATATGGCAAAAAAAAGAAAAAGAAGGTATGTTGACACTTTCACATTATGCTTATATGTTATTGCTTTTTGGAATACAAGTAAGAGCTTGGATGTACCACTGGAACTGCAACTACAGTAGTGGGAGGCTTTTCCATGAAATTTTGAAGCCTGGCTGCTGGGATTAGCGCTTACTAATCCATCAGAACATTTGTGAGGTTGGCCACACTTGTTATGTGATACGGGGTTGCTCACAGTCTGTGTTCAAATGAATTAGAGCAGTGTTTGATTGGGGTTTATGTCAGGCCTCTGTGGAAGCAGGTCCAGTTGCTCAACAAACAAACTGGATTTGTTTAGTGTGTGATGTTTGGTGTGTGTCGTGCTGAAACGGGAAAGAGCATTTCCCAACTCTTAAAACAAAGTTGGACACTATTTGAAACATACTGGATGATTTTTCACTCATTTTAACTAAAAGAGCAAAAATACAAGTGACAAACAAAGTAAGAAAAACCCAACACTTGAACTGAAAAAAAAAATGACAACATACAAAATGTTAACTGAAGTCTCTGGCATTCCTCTGGAAGATATTCCCTTAAATGGTGTTTTGATGATCACTATTCAGTGACTCCTTGTGTCCCATATATGAAGGCATTGTCAGTGTGGAGGAGGCCACTCCCATTTATATAGAAATGTTTCATCAAGAGATTAAAGGTAATCTTAGCTGTTGTATTGATCTGCAGTGCAAGTGGAACAGATCCTTCCTGCCATCAAAATGCCCCCAGCAGGATGGAAGAGCCACTGAATCCCTTACAAGAAGGGTCAAGGGTTAGTATTTCTTTCTCGAAATGTCCCTTGTCATTGTTGGTGTTACCAGGACAAGTTGTACAAGTTGCCTAGATGGACTAAAAAGCTGCAAGAACAACAAATGCTAGAATTGTGGTATCTTTTTTAAAAACATATGTCCAAGGAGGAAAAAAAAAAACATACAGTGAACTTCAAATATGAGTGGCATTCCCATTTAATTCTAGTTAATTAACACAGAAAAAGTGCCAACTCATAACTCATGGGAATCACAATTCTTTATTCTCCTAAAAGAAACTAGCCTCACAGTGTCTAACTAATACACCATAACATTAAACAACCCTTTGTCTGCAAGATATGTGCTTATTTTGTAAAATAATGTTTGTCAGTACGAGATAATCTGGAACTACATAGTTTTTGCTCATTTTCCTGGCTGGTCTCTGAGAGGACAGATATGTGGCCAATGTGATATGGCCACAAGGGCGGACACTGAAGTCAGAATGGCCTTTCTGTCCATTAAGCACAACCAATGACCCAATTTTTACCCAAAAGATTACCCAAAGTGTCTGTGTCTTCAAAAACTTCAGTAAATTCTACAAACGTCTTAGCCGAAGAATATTGCCTTGTCCACATGGTGGCTGAATAGCAAATCCACACAATCTGCCTCTAGAGTTGCACCTTCTGATCATCATGTGTCCATTTTGTAGCCCTTTGAAACTCAGGAAGTACTGGTAAACAAACTGTCTGAAGATCCCTGATCAGGTCTTGCTCTCTTAAAAGTTCAGTACACAGGCAAATAAAGGGATCCAGCTCTCAAATGATAGCAGATAAAAAGTAAAGGACTTTCCACCGTTTTTCACAGTAATAAACACTTACGTACAGTGCATACCCTGAATGCCTTACACAGATTTAATAGCCTCAGATAATTTGTAAGACCCATTATATGGAATACTAAAAATTCACTGGCAAGGATCTTTGTATATTTTATATGTAAGAAGGCCATGCTTTTAGAGATTACACTGGAACAATAAAAGGTCTACTCTAATGATTGTGATTTATCTGTGTAATATTAACTTAGCAGCTAATATTACTACCGTTTCATGAATGAGTGCAATAAAAAAAAGACGGCAAGAATGATGACAGGACATGTAGCAAAGGGATGTTTAATGATTTCTTTGGACAATGAAATGCACATGTCCATTGTTGATGTAATACAAATAAGAATAAGAAATTTGACAACGCAGTGTTGTGTCAGCATTCCCAGTTCAACTTCAATTCTTTTTGGATGTTAACTGATAATTCAAAATGGAGCAGAACAAAATGTCTGGAGTGTCATGCAAAGAACTGACCAGTAGGGGGAGAGCCAGCTCTTGCAACAGAAAAAAAGAAAAGAAAACGTGAGTCAACCTACACTTTTGCATGAGTATGTGCTATGCCCTGTTCCACTCGTACACCCTTGGCACTTAAGTTTCCATTTAAGAAACTGGAAACATGGAAACTATTCCAGTCCCATAGCCAAAGTGTCATGAGCTTATACAGAGATGAGGCATAGCATATCCGGAGTGAGCGGATGCAAACACAAACTTTTCTGAGAATGCACACACAGGCAACTGAATTCATGAGCAGATTAAATAATAACATTAAATAAAATCCTAATAAGATGAAACTAAAAGATTGATGATCACTGCCATGTTGGCACATTCTGAAATCCCTCGCAGCACCATTTATTATTGAAATTACATAAGTCCACGCATGTTTAGGTTGACCTCATTTCAGATGAAAGTCACAAAAATGTGTCAAATGACGTAAAAAAAAAACCCAAAACAAATAAAAGCATTGTACCACAGTTCTTCGTTTTCAAAAGGGTGAGAGTTCTAGCTGCTAGAGAGGGGAGTAAAGGAATTGTGATTTTTAGAAGAGTCAAACTGCCCCCTTACATTACATCACCGAACCTTACCAAAGCATCCTTTTCCCTATAGAAGAACGCCATGCAGGCCTGGAGTCCTACGGAATATTTGGCAAAGGCTCCAAGATTATGGCCCAGAGGCTGTATAATAAATATTCCATCCATAGTGGTTTTTACTGTTGAGCTTAAGTGTTCAACCTGAGATTCTTGTCATTTTAAGGAAAGTTAGTTCATAGAGAAGAAAAAAACAAAAACAAAAAAACATTCATCCTTCATGCTAATAAAGTCCTACTGGAAATGTTGATTAAATAATTTAAGACTGGGTACCTACTGCATTGCTTGTTCTAATAGGATTTTATTATTGCTATGCTATTCCACTTCCTTTCCAGGAGCAAAGAAACCCCCACCCCTCACTCACAAGTCTGGTTGAATGGGAATGCCATATCAAGTGGTGAATGTCTTGGTCCCCCTACATCGCATGAGGATGTAGTGAAAGTCAGAATGATTAGGATAACAAAAGGTGGGCAAACTTGATCTGAGGTGAATGGAAAGTGCAGTGATCAAGTCAACATGAGTTGCAAACGCATACATTTCATACATTCCACTTTTTCCTCACTGGCTGGGCGATCCTTCCACATATCCCTTACCAAAAACTAACTAAAGTAAGACTTTAAAAATGGGTATCCACAGACTGTGTCATGTGCACTGGTTAAAAGGAGAGGAGGAGAAATGGGGAGTGAATGATTGCATCAAGTGCTAATATATCATGACAGTAAATGTACTCGATCTATAAAAAACTACCTTGGTACTGAACACTGACCTCTTTCTAACAAATAATCTGGTATACAACATTTACAAAATGAACATTGTAATAGTGTGATATCTATAATATATATGCTACTGCCTTCCTCTGGTTCTCTGCATTTTAAACCTCTGAGTACACTAACGCCATTTCATAATTCTTACACAGTAAAGTGTACACACCACACCCAACGAGTGGCAGCCAAATACAAAGAGAGAGAACAGGAAGACTCTGTGGACAGTGAGTACACCTGCATGTGTGTCCTGAGTGTGTGTGAATGGTCGCTCAGCTCGTAAACCTGGCAGCCGCAACTTGCCGGTAGACTCAGCAGTGAAGGGAGTTTTTAGAGAGTAAACTTCTGGGATACCAAGATTCTTCAGCTCACAAGGTACAGGATGTCCTTATCGAAGATACTTGCACAATTAAGACAGTCTTGAAATACTTTAGGAGATAATAATTATTATAATATCAATAATAACAATAATAACAATAGTATTTAACATCTGTCAAGGTTACTTCTGTCCAATGCCAGCAGGTCGATGATCTGCATTTCTGTTTATTATTTGTGATTCCCAACATATCTCCTGTGCTGCTATGAGGGATCGGCTTCTGTGCATTCATTGTATATATAGTTATCTTTTTTTGTGTGTGTGTCGCTGATTTGTGTTGTGTCAATGAATGTCTGAAGTGCGTTAGGAATTTTTTGATCGGTGCTGGTTTGCTCTCAGAGGCGGGTCTGGGCCTCGGGGACGTAGATTTCGATGCTGTCAGCACTTTCTGTGGCGGAGTTCTGTCGTACTGATGCCGCGCGCTTTGCTGCCATCAACCTTTTTCTGGCTTCTTGCCGCTGCTTGTCTGCAGCCGAGTCCACACTCTTGTCCTTCTCTGCTGACAGCCGCGGCTTACTCTGCTTCTTTGGCACAGATGATGGAAGCTGCTTGTTTACATCCTGAGGAAATTATGTCAAGAGGGGAAGGAGTGAGATATGGTGTGGCACTATCAAAACACACTTCTAGTAGTGATTATTAAGTGTCATATGTAGTCTACTAAGCATTTCGGAAATAATTTATAATCCTTCAGGCTTGCATTTACAACTGAAATTAACACTCATTATTGATCAAGCTGTCAATTAAATTAAAATGTCAGAAAATTCTGAAATATCTTCAACTTCCTCCGGCTTAATGTGCCAACTGTCCAAAAGATAACGGTATCCAATTTCTAGCCATTTAAAACAGAGACAAAATTCAAAGTGTTAAGGAGCTGGCACCAAAGAACATTTAGCAGTTTTGCTTGAAAAATTACCAAAAAAAATTATTATGCTGATTAACTTTTGGTTGAATGATTAATTATGACAACTCTACCCATGGCACTAATCTAAAATCCTAAGTGAAACAAAAATGTAAGGTACCCAACATCACCTTCTTCACAGGAAGCTGCCAGTTGTTGGCTTTAAGTTGGTAGAGCTCATCAAACTTCATACTGATGTCTTCTATCGAGAGCTGTAGCAGATCCCAGAACCCTGCAAGGTCCTGTGATGTTGGTCGTGGGTTGGCATTTATATTCTAGGGAAAGGAAAACGAGACAGATGAATGGATTTGGACCAATCAGAGAAAATTACTCACATCCTTACCCACACAAATACTTCCTGGGCAGCTTGCCTTCGAGCAAATAGATGAAAATAAAATACATTTGACGCCAATCAACAATTAGAATATTGCAGTAGGGCAAGTGAACAATCGTATAAGATTGGTGTGAAGTTTCAGTTTCTGCTTGAAACTTTCCTAATTTACATAAAATAATGACATCTCACTTTATGTAGGACAAATAATGGAAAACAAAGGATCTTTTACAATTAGGCAACAAAAGTAGGACAGCAAACACACACACACACACACTGACTCAACAGGACATAATGAAGCCACTCACCAAGTTCTCATTACAGAGCCCTCTAAACTGCTCAAACTTCTGTGCTATGAGGAGCTGAGCACTGCCTACCGCACTGCGAATAGTCCCCAAAACTACAAAGACACAAATATGATAAACCATTAACGAGCAAAGAAACATTTCCAGTTAGAATAAAAAGACATATTAGAAACAAACTGAGTTTTAGAGTTAATACGCAAGTCTTTTTTGCATGTCTGAGTTCAAGTACATAAAGGGTCAAGACGTGAAGGGGTGTGATGCAATGTGTTTACTAATAACATCGTCTTCTTACAAGTACTTTATGAACCCTTTCATAGCGTTGACAACAAATTATTCTTTATTCAGTCATTTTCAGTCAAATATTTGCATGTAAATGGAAATTTCTAATTCAGGTCCACAGAGAGTAGGAGGAATGATCATCTGAAGGAGCCTACACTGCTCATCTGCTCCTTGCTCATTCATATTTGGGGAACTGCAGAGATTGATCTACTTAAGAGGCTCAGTGGTATTTTGGAACCACTCTGCAGTGGCTCAGTTATAGCTAAACCAATGCTTACCATCCCCCCCATCCTCTCTAAAAAGAACAGTACTATGAGTCAATGGCAGTAATGACTATGTCATGCTTTGTCTCTGTGTCCTTAATGAACAGGGATGAGACCTGACCTAGTGTCCTGTCTGTGAACTTCGCTAACAGGCAAAGCAACTCACTTCTTCTTGGCAATTAACTGATAGCATATTCATTTGCTTTTTACACTATTGTGGCTATTAAAATAAATAAATAAATAAATCTTCCTTTTGTAGAACATTAACATCAAACATTGAAAGATACTCTTGAAATCAACCTAACATGCTTAGTTTTTTAATAGTTTCAATTTAATTTTTCAATGTTGTGGCTTTGGACACCTCTCATCAAATTTAATCACTAGTTGAGGCACTCAACCTAAATGTTCAAAATGTGCAAACTATGTACCAAGTAAATACTGTGCGCAAACACAGAATTTTCTTACATGTATATACTGACATTCATCTCACATGCTGTGGGATTTATCTGACCCTTGATCCGTTTTGCACTTGAATGACAACAAAGATAGTGCTAATCTGCATGAGTGAGAGGAAGTTCATCAGCACGTTTACATAGGCCCCATTTTACTTTTGTCATGTGTCCTGGATTCAGATAAGATATAATAATCTCATTTGCCCTTTGCCACATATGCTGTATTGCCTATCTGTTGGCCAGATCACAAATCTCTTTGCAATCGGTCTTAATTTTCCCACGCAACATGCAAATCGGGGTTGGACCTTTTCCTGACTGGTGTCACCTTATCCATTTCTGTCACTTACCCTCCTCTGAGAGCTTGTTGTCTTTGGTCTCCTGCTCCATCTGCTGACACCATCCCTCCATGCGGCCTGTTTCAGCCTGCAGTAGCTTCAGAAACCAGTTGCCGTCTCTGAGACAAGCTGGCGTGCTAGGCTGAACAGCATCTCCCTGGCTGCTGCAGTTTCCAGACTCGAGGCTGGGATCTGGAGGCGGCAACGAGGAGGGGTCTAAAGCTGGGTCGAGAGTCTCTGGGGGTGAGATGGATATCCTGGATGGTGCTGAGTTGTGTTTAAGTGGCTGCTGCTCCATGGCTTTGTCCTGTCCGTTCGGCGCACTTTTCGCCGTCTGACTGTTGGTGCAGTTGGCTGTGTTGTTTTCTATGGGTGCGGCATCCTTGGGCTCCTGAGGCTCAGTCTCTGTATTTTGTCTGGAGGCCATGCTGCTGTTCCGGCTGAGACTGCAGACACATGCATAAATATCAGCTTCTGACAATATTCAACTAAAAAGACAATTAAGTGATAGGGCAAACATGTTCCACAGTAACAGATCTAGGTCAGTACATTTGACTGACAAGACTGTGGCAGCTGACTGTGCATTATCATCTACTGCAATGACTCAAAAAGACAGTATTGAGGATATGACAGTACAGATATTAGCAACAAATCAGGTATACAACATGAACGCTTATCAGACAACTGGCTTCACAGATAATGAGCAGGAGAAAAAGAGTGGGCTGTCAAACAAATGTGATTACGGAAAATTACAGTGCTCTGCAAAAGTTTAAATGGCCTCTTTCTCACTATGTTCAGCTCACTACAGTCAAAACAAGAGTAAAAATCCATCAATCAGAGCGCTATTCTGCTGCCAGGCTGACTGCTGAATGACCTTAGCCACTCACTGCTGTACAGGCTGCAGATGCACGAGCAACAGGGATGAAATAATGAGACTGTAAAGTGGATGCAGTTGGGAAGGGGAAAGTACTAAAGCTACAGCACATTAAAGCCAGGCCTGACAGCAGAGTTAAAAAAAACACAAAAACACCACCACCAGAATACTATTGTTCTATAGCAATTAGTACAACTATAGTACATATACTAAACACTAAAACACAAACAGCGTATCTAAAATTATGCAACCCTCCCCATCTTGTACTGCTAAAACAGGTCTGACCCATCTGGGCATATAAAATGGGCCTCTGCAAACCAATAACGGCAAAATTATAAGATGTACAAATTAACATCTTATGTCACAAAATCTATTTTCTTTCTTTATTGTGTTTTACATTTATAATTATACTTCTACGTCAGATCTACATTGTAACTTCAGGTTCCCTAGCAGGAATGAAAGCAGTTTCCAGTTACCTCATAAATTAGGACTTAAATTTACAGCAGAACTCTAAATCAGGCTAAAGCCTGGAAACACTGCAGCATGAGTGTATACTTACGGCCTGCCGTTTTCAACTTGAACTCCAATCGACTGAAACTTAAGAGGTGTAGCCAGTGGCAGGGGTTCTTCTCTTGGAACTGGCAGAAGACAATCCACCTGAAAAATGAACAAAAGACAAAATATCAGTGAAATGCGACTCTCTGTTTGTCTGTCTGTCTCTGCTTGATTATATCTCCAGCAGCAACAACAACAAAAACATACTTGAATTCCAATAGAGGAAAGCTTCCTCTTGGATGCAGTTGGGGGCTGCGCTAGGGTGGTACCAGTGCTTAGGGTGTCATTTTGGGACTGGGTAGATGTGGAAGTGGTACTTGTAGCAACAGTAGTGGTTGTGGTTGAGGTGGCGGTGGGTGGGAGGTCACGGGGGGCTGGAACAGGAGGTATGGAGCCTGCAGACGGTGCTGGGGTTGCAGCAGGGACAGGTGCTGGTGGAGGCTGGGTCCCCTTAGCCAGGCTACCCGTGCGTATGCTACAGAGGCTGTCAGAGGAGTTGCTGCGTCCTGACTGGCTGTTGACCTCACTGCCACGGTCCTGCTGGTCAAGGTATGTGTCTTGGGCTGACTCGGTGCTGCTCTGCAATGTCACTGAGATGAGGGGCTTGGAAGTGGTACGGGGAGGGACTGGAGGAGGAGCCTTCCTATTGCTGACTGCTGACAAAAAGAGATGCAAAAAAAAAAAAAAAAAGAGAGAAAAAGAAAGAAAACAGAGGGCTTAGAATGGGAATCCTGCCCTTTGTCACATAAGACTACAGAAACAAAGCAAGACTAAGCCAGCCCTAAGCCAGCTAGAGCGTACCAAATGCCAAAACATAAAACTATTAACATGGGCTATCTGGAAAAACAAACGTGTACCTTGCCCTTATTGCTGCCTCTACTGGGCTGTACTAAAAGCTACCTCTATGCTTACAGTAATGTATTTCTGGTGGTGGTTGTGTTCCATTGACGTCACCCTGTCTCTGGAGATCTTCCTTTACATGCCACACCTTCACAGGCCTTTTGCTCTGGGGACTGTCAGGCAGAAAACTCTGCCTTCTCTAGTGATATTCAGCTCAACACTTCCAGGTCTTATGGATCCAGGAACTAAGGGTAGCAGCCCATTTTTAAGCTTTCCTGTTTGTGTTTTCATCCCATTTGAAGTACAGATTAGTCAAATAAATAAAGTCATCTTATTGTATTTTGCATTTTATTCCCAGTCATGCTGGACAATTCAGTAAATGTATGAATGGAAAGGAAGCAGGAAAACGCAACTCAAAACTTGACTGGCCATCTCTGTGTGTGATGTTTCTTCTCCACAACAAAAAGGAATCAAACAATTGTATTTTATTCCCCTCCTCCACTTGCTCTGTTTTTTCAACTACCATTGAGCCCCCCTCTCTCATTTGTTCTCAATACATTCAACTTTGCTTGACCAATCAGTGACAATTGGCCCTATAAACTCTATGTTAGCAGCAACATACATAGATACATAAAATTTGGTCCATTTGTCATCAGCTTTTCCTCCTATGCATTTCTGGCTACTAGTCCTTAATTTTTCAAATCAAACAGGAGAAAATGAATCAACTAGAAGAGAGAAACTCCACCGGCGACTAATGTTTTCAATGATGCTTTAACTTTTTCATTCAACAAACTCTAATTCGAAACTCATCATCAATTACTAAATACTTAATTATAAAATAGTTAGTAAAAACACTGTCTTTAGCAAAGCAACCACAGATTGACGTCTTTACATAAAGCTTCATATTCTGGTACTCAGAAACCCATGAACCATGCACTTACAAATTCTTTCAAGGGAAAATGAAACGAGGCCTGAAAGTGGATTCCCACTGAACTAAGACAATCTGACTCAGGGTGAAGGAATTGCAACAGTGCCTCTTTTTCTGCCATCAGTCTGACTGCAGGGTTGTGGTACAGGATACAGAATGAACTACAATACAACAGAAAAAGCGAGGAACCAGGAAAAACCACAGGCTTTCTACAAGAAATAAGGGGAAGCATGCTATTTAAACGGTGCGATAATCAGCAACATATGCCTCAAAGAGTTGCAAAATACACAGTAGCAAATGCTTCTGCCCACATACAGCATTTACTGACACACGTGATGGATGAAATATTTCTTTAAAATTAGCTGACCAAGTAATTTAAAGCTCACCACTTTGAATCAATAATGAAAATGCAGTATTTATATAACCCGGTAGTGGTTTCAATTTAAATAGCAACCTAACACCCTGTAATTCTGTAGGCACTGCACTCCCATCATCAGCCTGTGACTCACAGAACCAGTAAAGCCTTTATTAAATCCCACATACATACACAAACATGTCTGTGGATTGGAATCCACCCTATGTGTCGCTCATGCAGCCCTGGTGAGCAGTGTCAAACTCAGAAACCATGCCTTCGTAGGAGCAAAACAAGACATTTATTATTTCCAAAGAAAGACACTTCTTGTAGTGCACATAGCTTGGATGCATGAAATTCCCCAAATTAACTATGTCGTACTACATACAGAGTCACAGCACATGCTTCATTTGCATTTGCTGGATGACTGCACTGGGTCTTAACTGCACACTGCAATAAAGTTGATCATAAGCCAAATATCTGTCAACACTTAACCACACATGTGCACTTTTCATTCAATTCAACAACAGCCCAATTTATGAGTAACAACAACAAATAGGTTAACTGGCGTTTACGAACATTCAGTCACAGGGAAGGGGGCTGACTGCAGATTGTTTACACCTCTGGCATAACCTATTTTGCTATCCTTTGACAATATGTGATATGATAGTTGCCCTCATGTGCCATACCACAGGGGTAGTAACGAGAAGCGATGGACGAGGTCCGCGATGCCTGAATCACTGGGTCAGGATCAACTGATGGCGGTTCATCTTTACTCCCAGAATTTCAGTATAAAGTATAAAGAATGGTATAGACCAGGGGTCACCAACATGGTGCCCAGGTAGCCCGCAAGGCCTATTCTAAAAATAACTCACTATAACAACTTACCAGTAAGCTGCATCTATTTTTATTTTTTGTTGCTATTTAAAAAAAAAAAAACACAATTGCATTGGTGTCAATTTGTTAGAGATAATATATAAAAAAAATGTTTATTATTAAATATTAGATCAGCGCTAGCTGGTCTCCATGGAAACAGTTGCCATAATCAGTGTCTTTACATAGATGAATATCATTAATTATTAATGATAACATATAATTAAAGTTAAATTGAGGAAATTTGTTATTTCAGAAGTGTGTGTCAAACTGGTAGCCCTTCACATTAATCAGTACCCAGGAAGTAGCTCTCACTTTCAAAAAAGTTGGTGACCCCTGTATTAGAGCAATATCAACTTTAAAAAGTTGCTTTTTTTCAAGACCGGGTTGATGGGCTGAAAACGGCAAACAAAACATTTAATGGAAACTGCACAGCCGATGCCACTGACGGACAAACCACCACGAGTTTTGTTGTTTGTTTGGTTTTTTTTTTTTTTTTTGGGGGGAAGGGGGGGGGGGGGGTTTTTTTTAAAAAAAATTTTTTAAAAAAAAAAG
>VURO01028180.1:0-11236 GCA_015108175.1 Pelvicachromis taeniatus
TTCAGGATGAGCCAAGGCCAAAATAACAAACAAAACACACCTAACCAAAACCCACACCCCTGACCTCACCTAAAACAAAGGCGAAACAAAATGACAGAGACTGAACTCCTTAACCAACTCAAAAACAGGGGAAAACTGGGGATCAAAAGAAATGGCGGCTCAACCCTACTCACTCCACCTCCACAATCACACATTCGATGCTACAGCTGACGACTGCCACAGGTACACTGCCAGGCCGTGAGGAAGGACGCGAGAACCTTTCCGCCATGGTACTCCAGCCTCCTTTTATAGGGCGGGTCCTCCAGCTGCAACCAGTCGCATCAGAGCTGCATCTCCACGCACCAATCAGCACCGGGCCCTGGCACAGCTGAATTTGCATGCACCGCTCAACAGCTGAAACAGACTGCACACATAGAACACAAAACACAAGTCCGTAACATATATATTTTTTTGTTTCTCTCTTGCTGTCAGCAGTGGTCATCGTCCTTTTGTCCTACCTCACAGAATCTTTTCTCCCGTTGGTTTCTCTTTCCGGTCAGCAGCTAAACCCACATGGATGTTATGCCTTGAAAGAGTTTCATCATTTTTTTTCTTTTCTTTTCTTTTCTTTTCTTTTCTTTTCTTTGTTTCTTTTTTTTCTTTTTTTTCTTTTGGGGGGGCAGTTACAAGTGCATGTAGTTGCGGCTCAAAGCTTTTATTTTACTAGTGCATCCAACACTTAGCATTGACTGCTGCCAGAATGCATTGAATCAAAATTAAACAGGTATCTTTTGCAACACGAAAACCACAGAAAATCTAAATCTAAATGTGATTTAGAATCTGAAGCCTAAAAAGAGTGCAAAACTGTTATTATGGTTTTGCATAATTACGTTTAGATAAAAACAAAGCTATAAATTGTACATTAAAATCCTGTTTTGAAGTTTTTTTTTATTATATTATATCCAACAGATGCATTTTATTTATATTCTAAATGCTGAATCATGATTTCCAGCTTTTCTTTTTCTTGAAAGACAAACACAATTTTAAACCCTAATGATACGTAATAGTTTAAACTAGCTGTGCCGCATCCCCTTCCACCTTAAACTCATAGGTCCTTAAGGTGAAAGTAATATAGTTACCTACATCAGTGAATAAACACATTAAGAAATAAAAAAAACAACACATTAAATGTTTAAATACTCTTTCATATTTTCAACATTGTATCACCTTGATGCTAGAAACGAACACTAATTAAGTCAAATGATTAAAATTCATTATCAGTCACAACAAAGATCAAGGTAAGATTTAGAGGTGACTTGAGTGTCTGATAAGTAGAAATTTAAGTCACATATTTGAATCTAGTCTTTGTTGGCGCTGGCTGCTGTGTTGCTGTGTATAGGCCACCATGCAGAACTATCCAAATACATAATTAGTTTCACACCACAATATCTGACCTCTGTTCTCTCAGCAAATCTAAATGACAAATAGAGTTCATTATTGTGGTAATGCTGTTAGAATCTGTAAAATTGTCTGTCTGAAGGCCGAGGTAGGCGATCAGTGTGTTCCATTAGTCAGGTGAATACATTGTTATGGTTGTTTTTATTTATTTATTTATTTCCTCTTTTAGATCTGAGAACTGTAGTTGCCTCCAGCATCTGTGTTAGCAGAAATTAATCTGATTTGTTTTTAGGAGAAGAATGCATTTTCTCACTCACTGTTGAACGAGCTGATTTTGCACTTAATGAGAGTTTCATGTGAAGTGCTGTCAAACTGAATTTGAAGTGTCACTTATCTTGAAAATAGACACTCCTACTTTAGCAACACAACCATAACACAGCCACAACTCCCCCAAACTGAAAGGCATGATCCACTGTGCTGAATTTTCTCTCAGGTGAAGACTTTTGGGCCTTCGGGGACTCGGTGTTGTAGATTGTTGCCCTGTGTATAAATGAAGTCTTTCCTGCTGAAAGTTACCTAGGAAATTAGAAAAAGTACTGCTTCTAAAACAAAGCCAAATGTGTCTACACCATGATACAACAGCCCAGAAATAAATTTACCTCCATCAAAAGCATATGAGTCATTTGCTTTATATTTGGAATTTTTTAGCAGATCCTCAAAAACAGTTGCTCAAGTTTTTATTAGCTTTCAGACACATCTCATGAAGCAAACACTTATCTGATGATGAAAGCTACAATTATGATTCTGTGCTGATTTCTCTCTCTCGTAAAACAGTATATTAAACCCTATATTAAATGTAAATAATACAAGAAAAACATCCATTAATCTTCTTCTGGTTATCCGGGGCCGGGTCGCAGGGGCAGCAGTCCAAGCAAAGAAGCCCAGACCTCCCTCTCCCCAGCCACCTCCTCCAGCTTGTCTGGGGGAGCACCAAGACGTTCCCAGTCCAGCTGAGAGATATAATCCCTCCAGCGTGTCCTGGGTCTGCCCCGGGGCCTCCTCCTGGTGGGACATGTCCAGAACACCTCACCCAGGAGCCGGGCGGTGGCCAGGATCGGAGGTCCTGGCAGACCGATCCCCGGCTACCAAGACTGGCAAAGAAAACATATAAAACCTTATTTATTTTGGTATGGTTTTCAGAAACATGTATGACTGTATTTGTTATTTCAAAACCAGTATATATTGTTTTCCATTAATGGGATCTTCCCAGGTGTGCAGGATGCCCATGCCTTTAGCTCTTAAAGAAAAAACACAAACCAACACAGATGCTGGATTTTAAACCGTGCGCTGGTAATAGGCCAAATGATTCCCCTATTCTAAATTTTGAAAAACAGTTGGGGTAAGATAATTGCATTTTTTGCTACAAAGCTCTAATTTTTTTTCTTATAAATGAAACACATCTCTTTTAATTACAACAGCATGCTTTCACCATTTACTAAAAGCTAAGACTCTCTTGCTGTTTAGTTCAACATGTATGAATAAAAGAGACAGTTCACTTCAACAGCTAATTTTGGCTTAGTTTTAGTCATCTTTGCTTGATGTTTATGTTAATGAATCACCATATTAAATAATTGGCAATAT
This sequence comes from Pelvicachromis taeniatus, assembly GCA_015108175.1. NCBI lineage: Eukaryota > Metazoa > Chordata > Actinopteri > Cichliformes > Cichlidae > Pelvicachromis > Pelvicachromis taeniatus. The sequence goes on from VURO01028180.1 coordinate 3,019, forward strand.
AATATTAAAGATAAAAATAGTCACGATTATAATTGTTGTTATAATCCATTTTCAGCTCTGATGTTTGAAAAAAACGACAACTAATAAAACAACCAATGAATAAATAAATAAATATCCGAATATTGTTTGTCCAGGAAAAAGAAATGCCAAAATAACATAAACACTACTAGATCATGTGTTTGTATATGTAACCACGTTTCATCTGTTATTCTATTTGTTTGGATGAGATGTGCATCATGTTGTGTGTGTACACGTGTCTTTTCTGGTGTTTTTTCAGGTGTGTTTTCCAGGTGTGTTAACCTGTCATGAGTCTGTGCGTGCTAATGTAAAATGTGACAACCATAACAGTAAGATTTCCTTTGTGTTTGTGTAGTGCAGAGGTTATCTGGCTGAGGAGGGGAGTGCTCGAATCGCTCAGCTTTTCTCTGCTCCCTCTGGGAGATGAATAATCTCAGTGTTGGAGGCTACGAATATCAGCTCCTCATTTATGAACTAATTGTGCCGTCACTGCTGAAAAGCGAGCCTAGGAGAGCCAGGCAGCGAGTGTTTATGAGTAATTAGTATACAGATGTCGCACATGCATCACAAAGCATTTGCTTCAGGTAAAAGTAGCTGACTGGTTTGACACAAAAGGAAATGGAGACTGCAGACTGAAGTGGTATAGCTTGCGAATATTTTACAGGTGTCTGTCTGTTTCCAGTGTAGGGGTCTCACACACAGTTATTTCCATTCCATCTACTGCTTTTTCTCTTATATACCTGAGCTGATATAGCTGAGGAGGGAAGTGTGGTGAGTGATTATACAACTGGAGTGGAGAAGTCAATGGCAGACCTGTTAGAAGACAGCGTCTTAGTCTTGTTAGAACTATTGGAGGTTCACTTTTAAAAGATCAGTATGAAAAAAAATCTCCTTTTTTTTTGTTTGACTAAGAAAACAACATCAAAGTCTTTTCCGGGATATAGAGGAGCTCTGCATTATCATGTCTGCTATGTTTGGCTCAATAAATAAGACTACCTAAGTATGACTTAGCAGGTCATCCTGATAGTCATATGTTTTTGCTGGGGTGTACAGATTTGTCGTTTCAGGGCAGCCTTTGTGGTCAAATAGTTTTGCAGTGCCTGCTGACAGTTGCTGTGTTTACAAAGTGTGAGATGTTGCTTCAGTATTTGACAGATTGTGATTACTGTCCTAAGCAATGGCCTTATTATAAAGGACTCCAGAGGAAATCTGCAAGTAATGAGAAATGGGCACAGAGTGGCTAAATAAAATGGCATTTTCCACAACATGCTCGCACAAATTTACTCATCTAAAATCAAGTCACAGCTATGATTTGCTTGCTTATGGATTCAAATAAGTTTTCATTTTTTCCAGGTAGCTGAGAAGTCTGAGAGACTTTTGGTGGGTTTTTCTTTCCTCTCTATCTTAAACGCCTCCTGCCAGAAACCCTCATGACTTTGTACATTTGGACTTTCATGTTTGCCTTTGAAGCGCTGATTATTCCTTTCTGTGAAATTCAGGTCTAAAAACTGTATTTCAGATCATGAGGGGTCTTGCTGGACCTGACTCCGAAAGCCTTGCTGAGAAAGGATTATCATGAATCTTTGGCTGCAATCCCAAATTGCCATGCGAAGAGCTTAAAGTTCTTTGGCACTGTGCTAAAATGATTCATTTTAGTGGTTAACTTACAAATCCAGGAAAATATTCTTTCTTATTTTTAACTTAAAGGTTGCTTCCACAGAGGCAGGCTTTTTTTAAATTGGTCTTGAGTCGTATTTCTACAGGCTTTTTATAAACTTTTAATGTTTTTCTTTGGACATTGGCTACTTTTTCACTCATTTTCAGCACAATCCCTATACTACTCCCTATAAATTTTCTTTTTTACAATACTGACCTACGACGCAAGCGTAAAAAGGCGCTTTACTTGAGGGATGAATTAGTGCTGTGTCTACAAATAACAGATTGGCATAGAACCAGTTTTTAATTGTATTCTTGGGCACTTTGTTACTTGCAGCCGGTCACAAAAACACACTGTGTTCCCATTGGTTTATCTGAGTCTACAAAAAATCCCAAAGATTACACAGTTTGATGGGCATAAAAATGTTATTCTTGAACCAACAAGGTGATTCCCAAAGAGCTATTAGCTGAAAAGCTGGCATATCTCATTATCGCAGTGTCCTTAAAAAGTGTTCTATCACCAATCTTTCAGAGACAGAAATTTTACTTTATGTCATGAATGATTTGATAAACTCTTTAGTATTAAAACTGAATATAAATCCTTCCATTTAGTGTAAACAGCAATCACTTATCTGCACAATCCCATACACATGCGCACACCTTCATACATAAAGTTACTTTTGGAACAGTGCTCAGACTTTTGCACAACCCACTTTCAATGTTGCACTTTTCTATTGCACTGTTGTGTCTGCACTGGCTCATGTCTGTATTGTTCTGTTATGTCTGGTGTTACGCTGTCTTTGTTTTTTGGGGATTTTTTTGCAATTTTTTGCAATTTTTGCACACCTGCACCTTATGTAGTTGTGTGTAGCACCATGGTCTTGGAGGAATGTTGTCTTGCTTCACTGTGTGCTGTACCACTGCACATGGTTGTAATGACAATAAAGCCACTTGGTTTCACTTAACTTGACCTGAAACAGAGCTCGCAGTACCTTGTAGTTTGTTTTATCTCCAGGACGGATCTCCAACTCTCCATATGAGCTTGTCAGTCCCCATAGATGGCAGTATCGAGCTGTAGCCAGATCAAGGCCCCTTCACCCCTCCCCGGAAAGGAAGACACAGACATGATGTAGACTTTGAACACACACAAAACATGCACACACACATTCTGTGTCTCATGCTTACACAGCCCCCCTTCACACAAGCGTACACCTGCTTGCAAAAATAGCATTCACCTAAAAAGACCAAGAAATGGGACGTGAAGCATGAGGCAGAATAATTGCTTTGCCTCTGCTAAGTCGGTGGCCAGAGTAAAAATCAGAGAGCCCGAGTGCTTAAACAGAGTCTCAGTTACATAAATGTTTAATCTTGTGTGCTTACAATTTGTGTTCAGATCTGATTGGTCACTATAAAAGGAAGCAGTAGTGACAGGCTTAATCAATCCCAGTGGAAAAAAATTAAAAAGTAGGTCTGACTTAAACATACAATGGTGTTTTACAACAAGTAAATGAGTCCTCTGGATAACAAGAGGTTACATAAATTATCATGACACCAACTAATGACCCTACAACATCTGCACCTTGCTGACTTGTCCTTGGAAATGACATTGAAGCCACAAACCTGACTCTAGGGTGTCGTTCTTCTTTAAACCTCTGCTGTGAAGCTGGCAAGGCAAAATAAAAGAAGATAAATCTCCTTCTCCACCAGATCAATAGTGTGTTGCATTTAAGGAAAAAAAAAGAATTTCACAGGCTTTTTAATATTTGAAACAATTTAGTGGAATGGGTTTGAACGAGAAAAAGAATCACATAAAAGGTGAATGTGTGGTGAAAGAGGGCATTTCAAATGTACATTTACAAAAAGCCTTTATTATGTCCTGACCTTTTCTGAGTTTGAGAGTGTGAAGCAGCTCTGTAATTCAGCTCTAACAGGGAGCAAAAGCTTTTTAACAGCACAGAACAAAATGAATCTAAGTTTTCACATATGGGTTCAACCAAAGTACAAATTAGTGATCATGTGAGTCAAACATATACACGTTTGTATGTTATGTTATATGTGAATAAATAAAACAACTGATCTGAAAAATAAAAGGACATTTAAAAAGATGGCAATATTTACACCTTTCTTTCAAAGGTACAAATAAACACTTATTTCCTGTACCGTATTTTTCAGCCCCTGAGGCGCACTGTATTATAAGGCGCACTGTCGATGAACAGGTCTGTTTTCATACATAAGGGGCACCGGATTATAAGATGCATTAAGCGAAACAAAAAATCAAACTTTACTCAACTCATTCTTCTTGCTTCCTCCACTTCCGTACCATTGTTAGTGTTGAATTCTCTCGCAGCTGCTCTATTCCCATGTTGTTGCAGTATATTAATGACTAACCTCATATTGTGGATGGATTATCTCAGTTGCTCTCCTGACTGAAGTTTGGTCCGTTTACGGCATCCTGCCATGCGACTGAATTTGTCCCTAACCATTGGGAACCCTCACGTTAACTTTTATCGAGTGGAAAAAGTTAACGTTCATCCATAAGCTTCACTGTGTTTATGTTATGCTAACATAGCTGTGTCAGTAGCGATCCCGTAGCACATCGTTATATACCAGCTAGTCCAACTTCAGTAACCCTACAAAAGTCACTGCTGTTTAGCTTTCAGTCTTCATTTATGTTGGAAGTGATAGCAGAGCTGTACGTTTTATTTATTTTTTTATAAATCTCTCAGTCAGAACATGGTATATTATGTTCTAATTATGTTCTAACTTCTAACTCCATTAAATTGAATAAATTCTGTTTTCATGGATGCCTCGATGTTAAACTTAATTGTTACACCTGGTAAAGCAGCAATACTTACCATTCTATTAAAGATGAAAGAATTTAGACAGTTTTTAACTCTCAGTGATGCCACAGTGTTCGTTTGACTTTGGGACCTGAAGCGGAGTTTGGAACGGATTACTCCACGAGGCTCCTGACTACAGTAGCCGCAATGCGCCAACAATTGATCAGCTTACCAAAGTCGTACTAAAACATTTTTGACAGATTTTTGTGCGCCGTGTGCCACAAAATAAATCAGTTCTAGGTCAGTAAGCACAACCAGAATTCATACATAAGGCGCACTGTCGATTTTTGAGAAAATGAAAGCATTTTAAGTGTGCCTTATAGTCCAAAAAATACGATACTTCCAAACCACTAAATATAATAAACGGCACCAGTCTTTTCATCTAGCTGCTTAGCTGTAGCAAGCTTTTATCAGTTAGCTTTCAATATAGCTAACTTTGGTAGTATTAGCTTACGTGTCAGAATGCTTTAATGACTTATTACAGTAGTGTACTTCTGTAGCATTAACTCCTGTATATATACAGTAATGCATAATTGATATCCACATTGGTCATAAAATTGAAGCCAGGATCAGCTGTTCATTATTTCAGATTTAGTCTGACACAAACTACACAAGGTGGAAACATGTAATAACTAGGCTAAGTGAAAATGGCTGCACTATATGAATAAATTCTTGTGTAGAACTCCTGCCAGCTAAGAACCAAAGTGGTGAGTCCACCACAACTTACCAAAATTAGTCAGGAGAAGATTGTCTGGGAAAAAGAAAATGTTTGGACGATAGAATGATAGTGTGGCATAAACAACATGGAAGCATGGGTTATTCTGCCTTATAAGAAAGGTTTAGGCTGGTTGTGTATTTTCTTAACACACTTTGGTCCCCTTAGTACCAACTGAGCATCATTTAAAAGCCTCTGTGTCCCGCAGGGTACTCCATTATGTTGCAAAGCTCTGTCCATTTTTTTGAACATGACAGAGAGTTCACTGTACTCAAATAGCCTTCACAGTCACCTGCTCTAAAACCAATAAAGCACCTTTGGGTGTGGTGGAACAGGAGCTTTGCATCATGAGTGCACAGCAACTGTGTGATGCTATCATATCACTATAGACCAAAACATCAGACGACTGTTTTCAGCACATTGTTGAATCTATACCAGAAAGTCCTGAAGTCACAAAGGGTCCAGTCAAGTTGACATTGAATGTACGTATATCCAGTTTCACACTCTTAACAGCATAAAATCTTACAAGCAAATTAATTTTCTTAATAAACCCCACATGAATAAATGATAATATTTTCATTTCCAAAAAATAGGTAGCCTAATGTCTTCTTTGGAGATTTGATTGTGTTATTTTTGCATGCTGCAGGGTAAATTTTATTGTCTATTAGCAACTGATTTGCACATAATGTGTCTACTAGTTAAGACATTTTTAGTTTATTAGATTTTTTTGTTTTCAAACAAAACAGTCTCCCAAAAATTTGAAAGGTGTTGGACGCTGTGAGCCACAAGATCAGTTACCGTAATCATTGTCATTGATTCTCCAAGCCTTTGGGGGGTGCAGTTAGCTTGGGTTGACAGGTGAGCAGTGGGACCATTACATCGTTAATCGTGAAATAATGAGCAATCAAGGAAATCCAAAAAAGTATTTTTCAATATGTAACTTTTTGGAGATAAATTAACGTTTTACCTTTTTTTTTCTTTTAATTCTCCCTTTCATTTGTCTGTCTAAAGTATTACCTGTCTGTTGTTGCATTTTTGACTGCTATGGTAACCTTTTGCTGCCTATTGTTTATTCCAGGGCGTTGTTAAACTTAAACACTATCAAGCCAATGAAGTGTTATTTCCAGCTCTGTAAATGGCCAGCAGTGTTTTCCTCTCTTTAGTTTCGCTTGTTGACAACATGTCTCCCAGAGAGGTGCTTGTATTCCCACTGTGGTGCCATTGCAAGCATGTGTCAATGGCATTTAGACTAATGTAATGTGATTCGTTCCTTCTGATGAGGTGAAATGAGATGACATTTCACTTGACAATCAATCACGAGCCAAATACCCATTTGTAAGGCTGCCCTGAGAGTCCATGGGTTCATGATTAACAGCAGATGGCTAATTAATGATGCAGTACACAGATGACACATTAAAAACATTTTTATATGATCTAAAAGTCAGAGCAGTATAATAAATAGAAGCATTTTTTTAATTAATTGCCATTGCATGTACTTGTTTGGCCACTTATTATTATTATTTTTACTTTGCAAAAATAGCTGAGCTTTGTGAAATAGTAGTTTCAGAGCTTCGTGACAACAGCCTTCTTCATAATAGGAAGTTAAAAATAAGCAGATTTTTCTAGAATAAGCAATTTTAGCATTACTCGAGTCTAATGTGCACCCAAAAGATGATTATTTCTTTATGTAATGATTTTTTCAGTAACGTAAAGCAATAATTTTTAGTAAAGGCAACTGAAATGTACAAAATTAAAGATTTATTTATTCAAATAATTAATCATTATCATGTAAACGCCTGGACCAGATTCCAATAAATTGAATTTTTTACATTGTACATTAATTTACATGTAATCAAAAGACTTAAAGTGAAATATTTTTTTGAGTTACAATAAAGAGCTTTTTGTTTCTTTTTGTTTTGTCTTCCAGCCTCTAATTAGCATTGAAACCACCAGCTTCAGCCTTGTCTCATGTTAAATTGTAAAAATTGTAATTCAGACACATGTGATGCCATCCTCATAAACAGCAATGTTTTACTATCTTGACTCGGCTCAATTTAAGCTTTGCTATCAAACCTATCCATCCCACATAATGTGACCACAGTCTTAGTGACTGAAAGGTTAAAAAATGTATTGTTTGTAGTAAAATGTTGCTATGTGGTTTTTCATCCATTTCCCCTTTTAGTTCTGGCTTCTCCCAACATTAAAAACATAGTAAGTTCTTTCTGCTGTCAGTGTGCCCTTGACCAAGTCATTGGCTTACATCTGGAGTTAGTCCCCAGGTGCTGCACTGTGGCTGGCCATTGCTCAAATACAGGGGAGGTGTTCAATCAAGATGTCCTTAAACTCTTATTTTCCTTCAGTAGTATTTTTTAAACGGACATTTTTATTTATTTTTTTTACAAATTCTCACAATTTGTTAACAGTGAGTAATGTATAGCCTCTGTATTGTTCTGTTAAGAAATATGTAGATGGTACTTCATGACTATTGTCATATTATTTATGGTGTGTAATAGGGCTGCCACAAACGATTATTTTGATAGTTGACTAGTCACAGATTATTTTTGCGATTAGTCGACTAATCAGATCATGCATCGTAAGTAAAATGTACAGCTTATTGCACCAGCATGCATCTGCTCTTATATAACTATCATTAGCTTACAGCTTTGAGTGTTTAAGGTATGTGCTAACTAAAAATAAAAACAAGATGATAGTTTATTAAATTTTAATGAAATCTGCAGATTGTTTCGGTGAAGTTTAATAAACTCAGCCCTCTGCTCCTTGCTATCTAAAATATAACAGGACACCGGAGTCTGGTGTTCTGACCGGCTATAGCGAGCTTTGAACACCGGCCAGCTATCGAGCTAGTGGGTAACAGACGAAAACGTCTTTTGAAAATATGTGGGGTCTTGATAAACTGAGCAGATATTTGAGGTTTACACAGCTACATTCTCACCTGAAAATATGTAAAATGTTTATTTTGTGACCCAGA
>VURO01028183.1:7132-24976 GCA_015108175.1 Pelvicachromis taeniatus
ATCTTAAAAAATCATTTTTATTTAAAAAAAAAAAAAAAGCCATTGAAAAATACATATCCATCAGTATGTTATACAGCATGATTAACTCAGTTACCTCATGTTCTTTTATTCTCAGTACACATTGTGGACACTGTGTGTCCTGCAACCCCCAGTCTCTCAGCAGACTTCCACACTTTCCACAATGTAATAGAAACTCCATTTAATGCACGTTTTCATTTGTCTTGGCTGGTACGGGTCATTATTGTGGCTTGTGGAAAAAAAAAATGCCTTTGTAAACATGTAAAGAAGCTGGTACTGTATAAAAAGTATGTAACAGTAACAATAAAATGAACAATATTCATCTGATAAAGATTGTGTATTTAAATGTCTCTTTCAGTCTCATGAAAAGCAAAAAAAAAAAAACCCATCACAAAGAAACTTAATATTACAGGCAAAATCAAATGCATCCTTTACTGGACAGTTCTCATTTTTCATGAGCTCTTTGTCTAAATACAATCTCACTTTGATGGGGTGAGCAAGTTCACGATTCAGTACTGCTTTTTATTTGTTTTTTTTTTCTTTTTGGTTCATACATAGTCTTTCCTTTCTAAACCTGGGCCACCGACAGACCGTGCGGTAGAATAAGCCATTCGTGAAGGGTTGTATCTTGTCTCACGAGGCGGACAGGAAAAACAGAGCAGTCCACCACCCAGAATCAGGAGTGCAGCCGCTGCCCAGCCAATATACAATGCAGCCCCCAGCTCCCTCCGCTGAGCATCAGTGAGTAACGGATTGTAGAAATCCCTGATTATGGTGTTCGCAGACCAGGAGACGGGAATGAGCTGCATGACACCGGATACAATGAAGAAGACTCCAGAAATGATCATCACCTTGGCCTTGGATGCCTCGTCTTCGATGCAGTTGGTGCACTTGGCCCCAGCAATAGCAATGAGCAAAGCCAGGATTGCTAATAGGATGGACATGACCGTTAGAGCTCTGGCAGCTTGAAGATCTTGGGAGAGGGCGAGCATAGAGTCATACACCTTACACTGCATCTGTCCAGTGCTCTGGACCACGCAAGTCATCCACAGGCCCTCCCAGATGATCTGAGCTGTCACAATGTTGCTGCCAATGAAGGCTGTCACCCTCCACATCGGGACGGCACAAGCCACAATGGCAATAAGCCATCCTAAAATGCAGAGGGAAATACCGATCAACTCCAGCCCTATAGACATGCTGAGGGTCCCTTTTCCTTTTCCTGCTGAAAGTATGTCACACCTGAGGTAAGATCCCAGAAAAAAAAATCTGAAACAGGAGAAGAGCCAAGAAGAGACCCAGGTATGGTTAATTTCAGGCCTTGCATCTGTGTGTGATGATCTTTCACCTCGACTTCACCAGTGCTGTTTTTATAAAGCTGGTCAGGTGCAGGGGAGGAGTCTCTGATGAAGCTGACATCACCAAAAGGGGAGGAATTACCTGGACACTCAAGTCTTTCTGCTATCGGCTTACATGGCCAACTTCACAATGGGCCTGACCACAAAGAGGCCTTTTACAGCTAAAAGGGTATGCCGTTATTTGTTTTTAGAATCAAGTAACCACCTCTGTGGTAGAATTAGATTTACTGTATAACAAGTGTTTGAAATTTAATGTACAAAAGTATGGGAAGAAAAAAAAAATCCTTGTTGTCAAGCAAACTTATTAAAAAAAAAAGAATGTAAATGGAATGCTACCTTCTCAGAACCAGTTTATAAAATGAAATTTTGTGAAATCAGTGAAAGCTTTTGTTTCACTTTCCAGATGCTTATGATGCTGATAAACCTTTAGCCCAGCCTTCCCTCTGTGGGATCATGTTGCTTTTTTTGAAATGCCTGATAAAAGAAGAATTGTGACCTCAGTTCTTCCACAACAACCCGTTACTCTTCTAATGATCGCTTATGAACGATTACTTTTTGAAGCCATGCAGCTTTATGAGAGCACAGACTCCCTCAGCTGAAGTTAAATCCTTACACATACAAAGAATAGAGTTATGAGGCTGGCTTTCACCTGGCAGTACTCTTAACCTTTATGGGTCTTAATGAATCCATCTGTCTGTAGAATGTCCTTGAATTTCTTTTCGTCCAAGACTGTCTCCCTAGGAATGCCCCCACCCCCTATCACTCTGTAGCCCAGGAATAAAATGGGTCCATTGTTTGGAGTGAGAGTCCAGATAGTTGACTGTGTGTAAGATGACAAGGTAGCGGTTTTTGTTATCACAGAGCCAGCAGACATATGGGAGACAGGGAGATGAATAAGAGCTGCGGCAGCTCTGAGTCGTGTAATGAACGGCTGGGCGTGCAGAATAAATGACATTGTTCTTCTTTACACCCCTAAGCTATGAAGCGTGAACACTTTACAGAATCTACGTTTGAATGTGTCGTTCTAAATTACATTGTTCTAAATTAATGTTCTAAATACATTCTCATTTTAGTATGAACACTAGAGTATAACTGACCTCTCTATCATCACACAGAGACTTGATGAATTTTATATCATTGATCATTACTATATATAGCTGTTGTGTAATAGAGCAGTGGTTCTCAGCTGTTGGTGGAAGCAACTAGATTAAAAAAAAAAAAAGGTCAAAACATACATTATTTTGTTGATACTATAAAATATTCCCAAAAAGTTGATTCTGTTCATCTGGATGTTTTCAGTGAGAGAAACGTTTCGTTACTCATCTAAGTGACCTCTTCAGTCTCAGCTGACTGCAGGTTTCCAACCTTATAAACAGGACAATGACTGAAACTAGCACCACTGAAGGAACAATGGGCTGGGAGACAATATTTTATAGTGTGAGACACTATAAAATATTATTGATGTGTGAATTTTGCATGGGTTTCTCAAATTGATACAGCAAATGGCCCACTCTCAAATTGTAAAAAGGAAGGAAACGCTTCATTTAGGTGTTCACTTATTCGCCACAGTGGGTAGTTACGCACGTTTGATTTTGTAGATTTTTATTAATCACATGTTTTTTACACCGCATACCCTACCTGACACAACCCCAAAGAGTTTTGTGTTTCTTTCTGGAGTCAAACGTGGCATTTTTTGCTTGCAAATGTGTAAACATATCATTAGAAAATACAGTGGAATGTACATCAGTATATGCTTTTTAAATGTTGTTATCTGTAACATAAATGCAACAGTAACATTCATCCAAAGATCATCATACACCTCAGATAACTGAAAAAAAAAACCCCACTGACTTCAGTTATTTTGTTTGACATTTATTTTCATGTACTTGTATAGTAAAAATAAATTTGTTGCAATCACTTAAAACAATCATAGTCACACAAAGATGATTTTTTTTACATTAACTAAAAGGATACTTTATAGACAGATAAGTAGATTATCTTTAAGCCTTGGCAATCAGTCATTTTCAACAGTGAGGGCTCATTGTCAGCAGTCAAAATGATCACAAAAGGTTTGTTTAAAAAGAGCTTAGAAAACATGTAAACCAAGAAATCATTCCAGAGAAACAGATGTTAAAAAGCATATAAATAGATACAGATAAACACAACGACAACTTATTCTAATCCAAGCATTTATATGTATTTAAAAATGCGTAATCAACACAATTAAAAGTAGGCATATACATGAATATATTCTCTAAATTTGGATTGCATATAATGAAAAGTTGCTAACCTGCAATAGCAACATGTTTGGACATGACAATATACCATGACAGAATATGGAGTTTCCTACTGAACATGAATGCAGGGGTATACAAATAAAAAAAAAAAGAAAAGACATTTCTCCTCAGTTCTGAGCATTTGTTTCCATGATGGCAAAGATGCGATAAAAGAGCAGATGTTTTTTTCAGACGTAGTCTTTCCTGTCGTAGTCACTGGGGATGACGGACTTAGGTTCAGTGTATACCTTTGATGGAGGCCCATACTTTTTCTGAGGCTTCTTGGGCCAGCTGCACAAGAGCATGGCCCCCGCTATGAGAAGAAAAGCAGCTGCAGCCCAGCCCAGGTACAAAGCTGCACCAAACTCTTTCTTTTCCTCCAATCGCGTTGAATTGTGGAAGTCCATCATGATATTATGGGCAAACCATGACACGGGTATCATCTGGGTCAGAGATGCCAGGATAAAATTCACACCAGCAGCAATCATCACTTGAGCCTTGGTTGCCTTTTCATCCACACAGTTGGTACACTTTGATCCCACAAAGGCTGCAAAAAGCCCCACAATCCCCAAAACAATAGAGAGGACAGTGAGGGCACGTGCGGCCTGAAGATCAGGACTTAGATCCAACATGGAGTAATGAATTTTACACCCCATGTAACCTGTGCTCTGGATTCGGCACTCCATCCAGATGCCCTCCCAGCTCGTCTCAGTAGTGATGACATTACTTTGTATAAAAGCTGTTACTTTCCACATGGGCAAAACACAAGACACAACTGCAAAGATCCATCCCAGAAAAGCCAGGGCCACGCCAAGAATCTCTAATCCCATTGAAGGCATGTCTGGACCGTCTGTAAATAAAGTGTCTGCTGTCAAAAGTCAAGTGTCAGATGTCCTCAGAGAAGTTTGAAGAGATCTGAGTGATTTATTGAGATTGTTGCTGATACGAGAACACATTGCTTTAAATAGGTCGAGTCACTTGGTTATTAACTGGGGGAGTTCAAATTGTTATCTGCCCCACCCCATTGTCACTGCCAGAAACAGCCGACTAAGCTTAATGATTCAACTTTCAGGGCCTCAGTAGCTCTCCCACCTGTTTGGGTGAGGGGAGAGTAAACAGTGTCTTTATCTCTCAAGTCTGCAGTAGTTAAAGAATAACAGAAAAGGTAAAGATCGAAGCAAGAATTGAATGTAGAGGACAACTTCAGCAGTAGTATCATTGTAGTAGTGTGTGTCAGATGAGTCAGAAAGAAAATGTGTTAAAAAAAAATGCTTATTAATAGTACAAGTTGCACAATTGGGGTGTGAATTTCATTTGTATTTTATTATACTTTTATCTGGATAAACAGTATTCACTGAAGCTCAGGACTGATGGAAGTGGTGAAAAGGCAGGAAAGTTCTCTGGAAACCAGTGGGAGTACTCTGATTATGTGAAGGTTGTATTTGTAGAGGTGAAAGCCAGTGCATACTTCTGATGGATTTCATAAAAATCATCATCCCAAGTTCTACGGAAATCCTTCAGAATTCCACCTAGAAATGTTTTAGGGCAGGGCACGCATTTTGAATTTTTCTTTGCTATCTGGGCTGATTGGGACCTGATCAATGTAAAAACAAAGAATTACCAGATATTTTTTTTTTATGTGATTTTTATTTCTGAGAAAAATGAGATCCACATATAAGGACATTCTTTTAAAATGTCGATTGAACAGTGGCAGTATAATGTCCTCGTAAGAGGATATCAGGTCCTTGTAGAGCAAAATGCTGTATTTTGGTTTAAACAACCCAAAATGTGATGTCCACATATGTGAATGCCAGGTCCTAGGAGGTTAAAAGTTTAGAAATATAAATAGTTTTTTTTTAACAGCTAATGTTTTGGAAAAGGTGCTTTCACCTGGCCCTAAAAAAAAAAAAGACAAGGCCTCACCTAGTTTTTCTTTTTCTGCTTTTGATCAAAATATCACTTTAAAAATGTATTTTTATTAGAGTTTATGCTATTTGACTTATTTTTCTCTTTATGAAAAGGACACACTGAGTTACTCAAACAGTGTCAAATGATTAGATATTATGTCATCATATTAGGGTGTGTAATGTACTATATATGTACTGCTTAAACAGCTTAACAGCATCTGTTCAAATGACTAATCTGTCTTTCTGGGAAGTTCTTGACTAACACTAGCTGCGGAACTGCAATACAACATAAAACTGTAATGCAATACAATGTGCATAGAACATATTACTTTCATAAAACATTTGTATTTCTGTCAGTGCACAGACGTGTTTGTAGTCGTGAATCCAAGAACACACTAAAAGTGTGTAAATATCTGTTTGGATGACCTCACGGGCGGGATGGATTATCAGTGTCCTTTTTCAGAAACTCGTGGCATCAGTGATTTCGACTTTTATTTATGTGAATCTGCACAGCATCATTTTCACTTTGTAAACCATTTTACTAACATAAACATTATTGACACAATCATAGAAGCTCAGCAGTCAAAAGCATGCGCTTCAGACACCGAATCAATGATGCTTGAATGCTTGTGCCTAAATCCCACGTTATTCAAGAAATGTAAAAATACGAAAAGCCTTAACATTTCATCCTGAGTCACTCTCTGCTGTAAAATGATGCACTCGTATTTTGTCCACACCTCATTTGACCAGCAACAACATCATTTTTTCGCTCTTACAGCTGCAGTTTCTTTGAAATGGGAGCTGGCTTGTACTAATACGCTTTCCATCAGTTCTGACTGGCCTCAGATTGCACTGTTGTGCTCAATGACACATTTTTGTAAGCAGGTCTGTGGTCACTGAATGGGAATTTCTAGTATGTTTAGAAGCTGCTAAATATACTATACTGTACTGATATGCTAATAATAAATGCAACCTTGTAGCTAATCCCAAAGTTAAGAACAGTAACTTGTGGATTTTTAGCTTTGCTTGTAAGTTAGAATGGATTAAATCACAGCAGTGTGCTGACCCTAAATAAAGCAAGTCCACTGTTTTTCTTGTCTATATTGTTAAAATGCTCTATTTAAGCATAATTTTGTTTACTTTTTTTTGTAAAAAAGACTTCCAAACAGTTTTTAACATTTAAGTCATAGTTTTAGTCTGTGAATCCCACCAGAAGTGCACAGCAACTAGTTGCAAAGACAAATAGAGTCTTTGTGGCTCACTTGTGATTCGGTGCAGGTTACATCCCCCTGCAGATGGAGACTGTTATCTCCGACTCAATTTCACTTTGCAAATGGAGGGCAGGCTGCAAAAGAAAGAGAGCACAATGTGCTCTTCTGAAACAAGCCATCCATTGTTTCTTTCTTCTGTCTACTTTGAAATAAATAAAGCTGGAATGCACCTGAACTGCACTTATTAGTCAAACGTGGCTATAGCTGATATTTGCTGCTGCACTCCAACAAACCTTTTGGAAAAAAAGCACACTACAAGGCGCAAATCCATCACAAAGAAAAGCTGATAACAAACCAAGTACTGAAAAAAGTTTTACTCTTTAACTGAAGTCTTGAAACTTGCTCGCATTGACATCGTGTGAAGATATCTAAGCAGCTTTTAATGAAAAAAAATGTTGTCATATTTGCAAAAGAAACCAAAAAATTGCACATTATTAAAAAGAAAAAAAAACTGTTCATGACGAAAACATGAAGCATGCATCAGTTTGAAGCTAGCACCAAACATGCATCTACCAACCACAAATTCATAAATGCAGATTTCCTCATGTAACACAGTCATACATAGTCTCTTCTGGTGTATCCATTGACTGATGTGGTTTTTACAGCTGAGTAGTCAATGCGGGAAGGTGCAGAAACACCACCACTTGGTGCTGTGGTTGATCTGCGAGGGCAGGAGCAGCAGAGCAGGGCACCCCCTAGAATGAGCAGGCAGGAAGCAGCCCAACCAAAGTACAGAGCATTACCAAACTCCCTCTTCCCTGTCTCCTCCAGCATAGGGTCATAGAAGCCCAGGACAATGGCGTGAGCTGTCCAGGACACAGCCACAAGAAGCAGCAGTCCAGCCACCACAAATGTCACCCCAGCAGCCACCATGAGGCGAGGCTTACTGCTCACATCCCGGCTACAGTTAGTGCACTTGGCACCAGCCACTGACAGAATGATGCCCACAATGCAAAGAACCATAGAGATGATGACCAAGGCGCGAGCTGCTTGCAGGTCAACTGGAAGCCCCAGCATGGATTCGTGCACCTTGCAGTGCATCTGTCCTGTGCTCTGTACAGAGCAGTTCATCCACAAGCCTTCCCAGATAACCTGGGAGATGACAATGTTCTGGCCGATGTAGGCAGCCACTCTCCACATAGGCAGGCCACAGGTCACCATTACCCCCAGCCAGCCAGCCACAGCCAGGATGATCCCAAGGATCTCCAAACCGGTAGAATACATAGTTGGAGCAGAGGATCAGGAAGGAGCCGAACAAAATTCTGTTCCAGTGCGCTGTAAGATGGGAGGGCTTCTGTGTCGGTGAGCTCAACCCTCTTGAGATGAAGGTGACATTGGATCTCTGTGGCTCAAAGGCCCGTGTAAGGCTTTTAGTGAGAGAGAAAGAGAGAGGGAGAAACTGATTCTACCTTCTTTACTCAGCTTAGACGATTGAAGGTGGAGTCAGCTCAAGGTGGCATCATTTTTACCTTTAAACTGCACTTGGATTTGAGGATACTTCAAAATTTTCTTTGAAATCTGATACAAAGGGAATTCTTGTAACACGAGACAACCACAAAAATCTATATTTTTCTTGAAAGCAAAGTTCAATGTTGAGATTTCCATTAACCCAGATTCTTACTTTATAAAATGCTGCAGATTTTTTTTTTTCTGGAAGACAGTTTTATTTATTTTTTCATCAATTAAATTTTACAAAGGTGCGTACATTTCATGGAGTCAAGGATACGTTTAGGTCTTTAAAAAATGGATTCACAGCATTTCAGACAATGTGTGCCTGTTTCTGTGACATGTGACAGCCTTAATGAAAAATGCTGAATCATTCCCCTAATGAGACCCACACAAAAAAGAGCAACAATGCCAGCCTTGTTTTTTGGTGGTCAGTCATATAATCCTTTATAGCACAGAAAATACCAACTGGCCAAAAAGGACACAGGCCTCTCAGGAATCCTCTTTGTGTCAGTTGAGACTTCTTCAAGAGATTCTTGGATGATTTTATCCAGTTCTATTAACTTATTTTTAGCCAGCTTCCTTAATGATGACTTGTTGATACTGAAATAAAGTGCAATGTGCATAATAAACTCTTGAACAATCTAAATAACTAGAAAATCAATTAAAAAAATAATATGTGTTTTTTAAGGTACCGTCTGTCCTGCAAATACTTTGGACTGAAAAATGCCCAACATTCAGGAATATCTTCTAAAAGTCTTTTCACTTTCTAGACAATAGGAGCTTGACTAATAAGTGAACCCTGTGTCTTTAAAGGCTATCCACTCATTTACAGAGGTCACATGGGGTCAGTGATTGACTTCAACAGCATTAAAAGGATGTGTTTATCAGCACTAATTAGATTGACCAGTACTGAGAACAAGGAGTCCGAGGAACTCATTGAAGATTTAAGAAGGAGAAACATCGATTTACACAAGTTGGGAAAGTCTCTTGCAGCCATCTCTAAATAACTGCATATTTAAAAATCTTTGGTTCAAATAGTTTTACGTGAATACAAGTTATTCAGACGTGTCACTACTTTGCCAAGTTCTGTAAAACTGTTACCCTCAGATGAAAGAAATTTGTTTGGTTGCTCAAGAACAAGCTGACAGACTGACCCCTTTAAATTGTGCAAAGAAGAGTGGTTAAATATCCAGAAGGAATTACCCCAGAAGCTTATTGACGGCTACCAAAAACATGTGGTTGAGGTGCAGTTTGCTAAGGGACATTTGACTAAATGTTAATAGGGGTGTATAAGTCAGTATAGATGTATGCTATGCAATCGTTCCACACTGAAAAAAGAACAATTCAAAGAAATCATTAACCCTAGAACACTATTGCTAAAAATAATAACACCATCACTATGATTTGATTTTTACCCAATATAATATACCCAATTAAAAGTACTTGTCATCAAAATATATCACATATGAATACATCAATATGACAACACAAGACAAATTAGAGTGGGCTTCTTTTATTTTCAACTGTGCCATGGCTAACAAAATGAAAAAATAAGTGTCATGGGGGGACCCTAAAAAATGAGCCTAAATTCCATTAAAGGCAATGCTGAAGCTACCCAGGGACCCTCCACACTCAGACAAATGCAACATATTGAAAATTATGTAAATACATTTACTCGGGTGAAAATCACCCGGCGATAGTGTTCTAAGGTTAAGAGGTCAAAATCACCTTGAAATTTGTGCATCATTGGTGTCTGGAAACGTCTGGCCACAGCGGTAAGCTGGGAGTAGTAATAGTTCTCCATTCTGTTACCACACAATCTTTCATCATCGTGAAACACGCCTGCTAAAGTGGCGTGTTGTTAGTCAACAGAAAGCATACTGAACAGTACTCCCTTTGTTGCCAAATAAAGATTAACAACGTGACTGTTTCAAAAAAAAAGAATCAAATAAATAAATACAAAAGCTTTAAAAGTAGCACAATGATGACGCAGCGATTTACCTAAACATGCAATTTGTGTGTTTTTACAACAGGTTGTGTTAACCAATTTACTATTGTTTTGGGTTTTTTTTTAAACCAAATTATGTGTTATGTGTAGACACAAAACTGGTTCATCCCCAAGTTTCCTTTTTATGTTTGTATAAAAATAAACCTAACTCAGGTGTCTGTTATACACACTGTTTGACTGATTCATAGGTGTTTAGCAGCTGAATAAATAATATGGGGAGTGACTTAAGACTTTTGCACAGTACCAGACATGAGTAACGTCAATTTGTGAACTTTAGGATGTTTTTCCTGCGTGCTGAAGTCGACCATTTCTTGGTATCACACATGTAGCAACTTGCATTTAGCGGAACACCTTGCGCAACATGCACAATAATTAGAAATTCTTGAATTAGAAATTCTTGAAATAGAAATTCTTGAATTAGAAAATTAGAACCTGAATTAGAAAATCTTGTAGCATCATTGTTGTTCAGACGCCAATGATGCCCTTCTGGCCACAGCTGTAAGCTGGGAGTAGTAATAGTTCTCCATTCTGTTACCACACAATCTTTCATCATCATGAAACATGCCTGCCAAAGTGATGTGTTGTTAAGCAACACAAACATACTGAACAGTACTTTGACTTTGTTGCCAAAGATTCCATAATTTTATTAGTGTGACTATTTACAATAAATAAATAAATACAAAAGCTTTACCGGTTAGAAACAAAAGTAACGGCGGTGCAGCGATTTACCTGAAAAAAAAAAAAAAGAATTTGTCAGCCAAGCCTAAATATTTGGTATGAGAACCTTTGTTGGTCAATACAGCACGCATTCTTGTATAAGCCTCAAGAATATTTCTCTAGGCTTCTTGAAGAATTTTCAAAGCTTGAGCTCTGGGATGTAGCGAGACCAATCCTTCGCTAATATTCTTCCCTTATATGTTTTTCTATCCAGGCATGCTTAGACTACATTAGCAGTATGTTTGGGATCATTGTCTTGCTGAAAAATGAATCCACTGCTAATCAGGCACTTTCCACTTGACATTGCATGGTGTATCAAAATCATACAGTACTTTTCTCCATTTAGCATTTCATCAAATTTGATAACAACTTTGTTAGACCCAAACCATGACAGAGCCTCCTCTGTGTTTTAAAGATGGCTGACTTTCCTGACTTTAAAATACTGCTTATCTGCTGTAGTTTTTTTTTTTTTTTAGTCTTGTCGCTTCTACTTTTGTTCTACATTTTTCCAGTTTCTTCAGAACTTTTAAGAAATATGCTGCTCACCGTGCCGAGGTATGCATAAGTATTGTAACTATTTGGCTAATAGCTATTTGGGAATCACCTTGCTGCTGTGAAAATATTATTTTATGGCTGTCAAAGTGTGTTTTATTCTGTATCATATATTATATTCCAGGAATTCAACTGAGGAAATGTGAGCAAGTTGTATGTTTTTACAACAGGTTGACAGCATGCTAGTAACAAAAAGATTAAAAAGTTATCTGTTATGTGTAGACACAACACTGGCTCATCCCTGCGTTGCTTTTTAATGCTTGTATAAAATAAACCTAACTCGTGTGTCTTTTGTACAAGCTTTTGTGAATGACTGTTTCATATCTGTTTAGTAGCTTAAAACAACAAGAAACAAACAAACAAAAACAATCTAAAATTGTCAGATCCAAAGGCTGGATTGAAAAACTGTGAAAAAGCAGCCAGTTTCCAAATAAACAGTTTGAACGAGCTCAGAAAGCCTGGAGCACTGCTCAGTATCACTTTAAAATTTACAAGAAAGTCCGGTTCCATGAAGGAAACATGAAAAGACACGGGGAGTGACTAGAGACTTTGCACAGTACCATGCATGGATAATATCAATTTGTGAACTTCGGGATGTTTTTTCCCGCGTGCCTCAGCTGGAGTCGACCATTTCTCGGTATCACACATGTAGCAACTTGCATTTTGTAGAACACCTTGCTCAACATTTACCTGTTATGGGAGTGGGAACCAGTCTGACCAGTTCAATGAAGGTGCTCCTGGTTGTTGTCACTTCGCACTAAAAGTGTACTAATCCTAAACATAAAGTTATATCAATTATTGTTAACGTTAAGCTCAAGAATGTCTTTTGTTGTTTGATTATATTGCTTTTTAATTGTTATTTAAAAACAGGTGTCTGTTGTTGAAAAATACTGGGGTGAACTAATCCAGTTAAAGCCAATGGAGTTTAGTGCAATCAGCATTGTTACGAGTGATTAAAAGCACCGTGAATCATGTAAGGACATAGTAAAATAAAAGGAAATAAAAGCGGTTCCTTTTTTCTTTTTTCTTCTTTTTAGGCCAACGGACTTAACCGAGTCTTCCCCGAGGGCAAAATACAAAAATACAACCCGCCAAAAAATCTTATGCCCATAGAATTCAAAGCAACACCTGCCTGCTTGTATTTATCTTAGCTCTCATAAAATGTAACAATAAAACCCCCCAAATATGTCCGTCTTAAACAGGCCAACTGTTGTTTTAAGATTTCTTGAAACCTGTTCACTCACAAAGACGTCCACATTTAGTGCGTTGTAGTGTAGTGTCGTGCAGACTAGTCTCTGAAGTTGCGAAATATTAAAGGGCACGCTGATGTGCTCATTGAGATTAGTTCTTAACATGTCATCCTGTTGCATTACAGTGCACAGACATGCCCACAAATGCGGCTTGCTCTAAACTGAAACTGGGGACAAACAAAATACAACCGGGCCCTTTTTGTATGGTACTTTTATTTAGTGCTGCAGCATCATGTCTATTCAATTAAAATTTAAGGTTTAGTAGCACTGGGTGGTTAGCACGTTCATCCTCAGGCTCTGGATGTTTTTGCTTATTTGGCAACATAAACAGAGCAAGCTACAGTATCACTTTGTGTTTTTCCAACACAACCTGCACTTCCTTTTTGAACACCCGTTAATTCATTTTGTGTGTAATTTGGTGGTTTGTATTTAATCGCATTGCTCAATGAATTATTGAACTAATTATAAAACTAAAACTTATAAAACTAAATAACCTGTTGTCATCTCTCGAAACAGAGATGAAAGATTATTTTTTCTTAATTCTAAAAACATATCAAGGGGCTATTAGGAGTGCTACTGTCAACAGACCTGACTTCAATAAGCTCCAAGTAAGTAAAGACCACCGTGAACAACAACAAACAAACACTGCAACAGACGTACAAAGTGTGATTTTATACCACGGCCCCCTAAGAGTGAATATTAACAGGTGTATTTTATTCAGGATGTTATAATTTCCGGGTCTAAAGAAGCTCTTATTTGGCAGACTGAAAGATTGCAGGTTCCTGTTGATGCCATGTGATAATGAGACACGGCAAAAATGAGTGAGTCACTGAGCAACACACAGTGTTGTTCCTAGATCATCCACTGAAACTGTGATTGTACCTGAGCAACTGGCTCAGAGCGCTCTGCGATGATCTCATACAGAGATAAAATCCTAAACGGTGTAACCATTTCCCTTACATCACAAAATCAAACGTTTTCCATTGGAACAAGTTAACAGATCCCTTTAGTTTTTCCAAAGCTCGTCATGGGTTACAACATATAAAATGACACACAAACCTTCATCTGCCTTTTTAATTTGTTCATTGCTCTGCATCTTAACCCTTCAATTTCAACCCAAGGGTTGGGCAACTGAATAACAACCAAAGGCAGCCGTTACTGTGAAGTCTGAGCTTGTTTCAGACAACTCCCTTTGTCATTTTCCCACAGCTCATGCATTCATGTCTCTTACCTGTTGTACCAAAATTTGTACTGTTGGCTTTTGCAGGGATGCCCCAGTAGGAAAACGTATGCATTGTTTAATTACTTTGGCATGTCAATTCTTGAAAGCATGTCTTGGCTTTTTTTTATTTTATTTTAATAGCTACATTTTAACTTTGTTCGCCATCTGAATCTTAAAATTATGTTACATGTATGTGAATATGTTTTTTATTACCCGTGAGTTTGACACGAGGAGTCATGAGGGCCTATCAGGAGTAATCTGGCCCTGAAGAATCTCTCCTCACAGTCTTAATTGTGAAAATTCCTGCCAGCCTCCTTGTGTCTGGAACCTAATCTCCAGAGCCAGGCTCAAGTACCTTTAATGATCCTACCTTTGAAAAAATAGAGGCATTATGGTCCTAACCGTAGTTCTGGCTCAAAAACACTGCCTCTATTCATTTCAGGGACAATCTGATTCTCCCTCTACCTCCCTTTGCCTCCGCTCACCATTCCCTCTTTTAGTAATAGTCTGTCATCTGAAATCACTGTTCCTGGTGTTTTCTATTTCTCTAACATCTCAATCCTGATGTCTTCAGACCACTGTGGAAAACTACCAGTAAGTCAAGTGGGACCTGGACTGCAAACTATACATTCTCTCTAAGACAACCTGTAGGAGCTACAAGTATTCATATTCTAAGGACCAACATCACTGCAAGGTCAGCTTTAATCTTTTTTTGACCTACTCTTTTTGTGCGAGCTAATATAGATTTCTCTTTGTGGCTGTAGAAGAAGGTTAATAACAAATCAATCATTCTTTTTTGTTTGTTTGATTTTTACTCACTTTATGAATATTTCCATCGAATTTGTCTAACCGTAATAGCATGCGATATGTTCTTTACATTTGGTGCTGACAAGCAGGGCATGTGTGCTTTGAATGAGAATGATAGGAATGGTGTGAGTGCGCCTGTGTAGTTTAAAGCGTACGAGAGTAAAAAACATTATCAGTTCTTTTCTAAACAGCTGTTTTGGAAGAAAATTGGGTTCAGTTAATACACATTTTAACAGTTATTCAATTTAGATGAAATATTATTAAGATTTGTTTATATTATTAGGACTGTAAGGATATTTTTTTCTCTAGACTGAGGTAGTATTGCATTTCAGAAATAGCTTATTTTCATTAAGTCTGTTATACTGAGTACCAAACAAAGGTTCAGTATACTACAGAAAGTATAAGTATATAATTCAATCTGTATATTTAGGAACCAGTTGGAGAAGCTGCTTTTTTCATAGTTCCTCAAAACCTGACATTTTGAATTTGCATGATTGTATTTTGACAACATCAAAGTAGTTTCTGTTTTTGTTACTGTAACACAACAGAAAACGGAAAAAAAATGGGACCAAAAATAATCTTTCATGGGTAATACTCCTGCCACACCCGTGAGTCAAACGGTGTCTCTTCCACCTGCAACAATTACCCAACCGAGACCAAAACTGACATGATGACACACGTTCGGGGTTGAGATTAGGGTTGAGAACCATAAGGACGTCACGGCTCTGTGTAATGTTGCATGTGTCAAGCCCCTCCTCAGTTAAGTATAAAGAGGCCCGTACCAGCCTTATTCAAACATTTACACTTGGGCATCTCTCAAGCGAGACGAACTATCCGGACATTTTTTGAAACACTGCAAGAAATCCTCTGAGGAAATATGGTTTCAGCTGGCTTTCAGATGATGGGCACTGCCCTGTGCATTATTGGCTGGATTGGGGTCATCGTTATCTGCGCTTTACCTCAGTGGAGAGTTTCAGCCTTCATCGGCCAGAACATTGTCACAGCTCAGACTATATGGGAAGGCATCTGGATGAGCTGTATAGTCCAGAGCACAGGCCAGATGCAGTGCAAGGTTTATGATTCAATGCTGGCCCTGACGTCAGACCTCCAGGCTGCTCGAGCCCTTACTATCATCGCCATCCTGATTGGTATCGTTGGCATCCTACTGGCCATGGCAGGGGGGAAGTGCACCAACTGTGTGGAGGACGAGGGCTCAAAAGCCAAAATTGGCATTGCAGCTGGGGCGATCTTCATCATTGCAGGTGTTTTGTGCCTTATCCCAGTGTGCTGGACAGCAAACACCGTCATACAGGAATTCTACAATCCAATGTACAATGCTTCTCAGAAGAGGGAACTGGGAGCTTCACTGTTCATTGGCTGGGGAGCAGGAGGCCTCCTCATCATCGGTGGTGCATTCCTCTGTGCCAACTGTCCTCCCAAGGATAACTACTCTGCCAAGTACTCAGCTCCCCGTTCATCTGCCCCAGCTGCAAACAAGGGCTATGTTTGAGGAGAGACGAGGAAAAGGAAAAGCTGAGGAAGCCAAGAGACTTAAAAAAAAAAGACATGAATCAAATGCTTTGTGGTCAATTATATTGATTCATGTTGATACTTTAAATATTTCAATATTTCTACTGTGGTCACAGTTGAATTTTAAATAGACTTGTACTGATTTACCTGCATTATTTTCATCACCTTTGTTTCATAACTGCTAAGAAAAAGAGCCCACCACACCCCAAAACTGGGTGTGGTGCACACAATGTTCCACACTGTGGAGTCACAAAATGCTCACATGGGTAATGGAGTGACATTCATCATGCTACTTGGATTTGTTGTATTTTTCATCCATTCATTTTCCTTTGATATTATCCATTTGTATGTATCCCTTTGCATATCATTTCAAGTGTGTTCAGTGTGTTTTTTATTCATGGATGTTTGAAAATGTAAATAAAAATGCGTTTTAACCAGTGCTCAGCCAACATATTTTGTGGAGGTTTTCTTTTTTATTAAAACAGGACAATCAAATGAAGTCTTATGAAAGAGGAAATGAGGTAGCACTCTGTCTTACAGCACACCACCCAAAACCATGTTTGAGGTTATATAACTTCATGTACGTCTTTCTTTTTTGTTGGCCGTTATACTAATACCCCTAATCGTCTACCTTTGGAAAATCTCCTTTTAAAAATTCCTTTAGAGTGTAAGCAGACAAAAGTAAAAAGGTTAACTCAGATCTTATACACATCAGAAAACAATTAAATTATTAAAATCCATATTTAAAAAAAAATAAAATGCATATTTATCAATTTATTGCTAGGAAACCTGACTAATTGTTATGTAAAAGTCTCCTACTTTACTAGATGCATGAACAGCTTAAAGATTTCATCAATGTTAAAAAAACAATAACAAAGAAAAAAACAGTACACTGCTGTGAAAACGTATTTGCCCCTTTTTGATTTATTACTTTTTGCATATTTGTCACACTTTCATATCATCAGATGTTTCAGATCATCAAATAAATTTTACTAATAGACAAAAAAAACCCTCAAGTAACTACAGAATGCAGTCTTTAAATAATGGTTTCACTTATTAAGGGAAACAACTAACCACCCTTCTTTGCAGACTTGTCATTATAACACTACAAAAACATTTTGGTTTGCTGGTGTGTTTCAAATCATCGTCCTGCTGCATACCCCAAGGGTTCTTGAGTGTCAGGGCACAAGCTGTTGGCTCGATTTAAGTGTGAAAATGTGCAAAAAAAATAATAAGAAGAAGAAATCAGAAGAAATCAGAAAGTGGGCAAATACTTTTCATGGCACTATATTTTAGGAAAAAAAGCTGCTCCTTTTCCCTCCAAAACTGCTTCCTCTGAGTGACTCTTTAGTGAAGCGCTCCCTTTCTGAGTAATTACTTGGCCAACACTGCCTCTTGCTGCAAAGAAGATATCACATCTTGCAGTTTTTGTCTGACTGCTGAATAAGAAAAAAAAAAAAAAAAAAAGGAAACAAAAAAAAA
>VURO01028183.1:24996-50896 GCA_015108175.1 Pelvicachromis taeniatus
TGTTACTGCTAAAAAAAAAAAAAAAAAAAAAAAACGGACTCAGCAGTTGAACAGTTGCATTTTAACTTTAAAACATGTATTAAATCTGAAAATTCAATACATCAATACTGTGTAAATGAACAAGGTTAGCCACCTATCTGATTAAAGATTTAAAGGTTTAGAAGAATGTCTGTGCAGGTCATGGTATTCCAAGGAGCTTGGAAAAGAAGTGACTGGACTTCTTTAAGTTTTTGACAAGAGACCATCAAAACAGGAAATTGCTAACGCTGAGACCAACTGCTAACGCTCAAACATATGAACTTGTCACAGACACAGAAAACAAACAAACAGTGACACAATACAGCAGGAACATAATGGGAACACAAAAGGGGGATTAAAAACCTATAGCCAAATTTAAGGAGTAAAAACAAGAATTTCAAAATCACAAGGAAAGTAAAGCTAACATTGAATGGCTATGGAGCTCAAACATAAATTCAATCTCAAAACCAAAAGGAAGTCATAAACCCCCCCAAACACAGAATAAACCTCAGGAACACTGAGCTAAAGGCATGAATTAGCACCAAAAGGAACTTCTCAGCTATAAGAAAATCAAGGCCCATGAACACTAAGAAATAACAGAAAGCTAAATGTCAACAATACAGAATACAGAACCATAAAACACAGATACAAAACTAAAGAAAACTTAAATATCCCCAAAACTCACAGACATTTATAGCATATTTAAAACAATCTTAATAGACCAAAGTGTTGAGCAGGCCTTACAAAATATACATAGCATTAACAGTACCAAACAACTGAATCAACATAATAAAAAAAACATAACCATCATTAAATAAGATTGTGCTTGCACAATCATAAACCATGAGTATTCTGTTAAAAGTCAGAGCAAATAAATAGGTTTTAAATGGTGATTTAAAACAAATTTGATTCAGCTTCTTTGTTTTCTGCATATTTTGACTCCAGGTGCCCTTCCTATTGCAACCTCAAAAGCATTTGTAAATAAAAGAAACTACAGAAGTAAAAATTATTGTTGGCTTTTTTCACGTTTGATCTAACCTTGAAACTCTGGATTTCTGGCAGGTCAGCAATAATGAAGATCACTGGGTCTGTTTGTGTATAAACTCTCATCTAACCAATAGCAGTTGACCACTGTGGTATCACATACCCTCATGTCCCTTCTGTTACACACAACAAGCTGTGAGCACAAGCTAACAGCATTTCGCTTGCGGTCTTTTTTTACTTTAATGTGTGAGAAATTAACACGACAAGATGGTTTCTCAGGGGATTCAGATCATTGGAATAACGA
The DNA here is from genome assembly GCA_015108175.1 of Pelvicachromis taeniatus. Taxonomy (NCBI): domain Eukaryota; kingdom Metazoa; phylum Chordata; class Actinopteri; order Cichliformes; family Cichlidae; genus Pelvicachromis; species Pelvicachromis taeniatus. The sequence continues at coordinate 26,303 of VURO01028183.1, forward strand.
TGGCTATAGTTGGCTGGCTCTTGGACATCATAGCATGCGGCTTACCCATGTGGAGGGTTTCTGCTTTTATTGGTGCCAACATCGTCACAGCTCAAACCTTCTGGAAGGGCTTGTGGATGGACTGTGTGGTGCAAAGCACAGGCCAAATGCAGTGCAAGGTGTATGACTCCATGCTGGCTTTGGAATCGGACCTACAGGCTGCCCGTGCCATGATCGTCATCTCAATCCTGATTGGAGTCTGTGGACTGATTTTTTCAGTTGCTGGTGGAAAATGTACCAACTGCATCGAAGAGGAGCAATCCAAAGCAAAGGTTTGCATCTGTTCTGGGGTTCTGTTCATCATCTCGGGATTTCTCTGTCTCATTCCAGTCTCTTGGTCTGCCAACACCGTCATCAACAATTTCTATAATCCAATGTTAATGAATCCCCAGAGATGGGAGCTGGGATCTGCACTGTACATCGGCTGGGCCGCTACTGCGTTGCTCTTCATGGGAGGGGGGCTCCTGTGCTGGAACTGCCCTCCTAAACAAGAGTACCCCCGCTACATGCCCAAATATGCACCTAAAAAGTCCATTTCCACATCAAGAGAGTATGTTTAAGAAGGTATTTCCATGTGGGCTCACAAGGTCACAACAATTACAGAAATGACAGATTGCTTTAAAACTAAGATATAAATTATACATTTATTCAAGTAATGTAAATATGGCTTAAAACTACCGCATGTTGAACAATGAAGGATTGGTTTGGTTTGTGTGGTTGTCAGAGTGATCTTTCCCTCATTGGACATTTTGTTGTGCCAAACATGTGAAACTAATATCATAAATAATGGTAGCGTTCCATGTGGAGGTACCATCGGGGTTTTTGGGACCGATTAAAAGGAATCATTGTCACACCTGCATGAAATGAAATGGTATTATTGTAACCACTGTGCTATTCACTATATTGTTTCTCAAATGATTGGTGTAAAACACTTATTAAACACCAAAGTATTCAGTGAAACAGACTTTTGAAATGTCTCATTTATACTGGAATGTGGCTGTGTTCAGAATTTCTGGAATTTGTAACATGAATCAATCAGTGTAAATTGTAAAACAGATTTCTGTCAATGACAAATGATATCAATTATTACTAATGTCTTATCTTACATATTATGCAATCAACCAAAAGATCATATATAGCTGCTACTCAAGAAATCTTACGTGTGCCTAAAATTGTTTTCTTTTGCAAAACACTGTGTTTTGCCTGATATGAGTTTTCATCTGTTGTAATGTCCTCTTCAGAAACCTGAAAACCCTCTGAATTCTCTCCATTTTTCTATTTGTGATCACTTGTAACGTTTCACTGCTGTAAATAAACTGAACTTCATTCTGAATTCTTGCTCTTTATTTTAGTCAAATTTTGGTGTATAAAATATATTATGGAGGCAGATGAATGTTGAGAAGTAGTAAAATGAAGGTCAAGCAAAAGCTAAGGTGAGGAGACAATCCTCTTACTGTAAATTAGGGAGCAGATTAAGTACACCATTACTCTGATAAACTATTTTGCATGTCACTGTGCCTTGAATTACGCTGCAGATAAATGCTGAAATAAGTAGAAAAATATAAAACTGTCAATGTGAGCGTTTTTATAACCTAACTGCACCCACTTAGGTTTTAACAAGCTGTAGTTTAAAATTCCATCCATCCATCCATCTTCCTCCGCTTATCCGAGGCCGGGTCGCGAGGGCAGCAGCCCAAGCAGAGAAGCCCAGACCGCCCTCTCCCCAGCCACCTCCTCCAGCTCATCCGGGGGAACACCAAGGCGTTCCCAGGCCAGCCGAGAGATGTAATCTCTCCAGCGTGTCCTAGGTCTGCCCCGGGGTAGTTTAAAATTGTTATAAAAATACAATTTTAAACTACAAACACAGTGAAAGAGCAGTATTTTGTAACTGGTATAACACGTGAGCACTTTGTTTTTACATCTTGGTCATTGGATGTTATGGTTTTTGTTTAAAGTATCAGCATTTTACTGAATCACAACACAGAGACAAGCAGCGTGTCAGTTATGTTAGTCCTTAAATAAATGAAAGAAGGAGAAAATGAGCAATTACTTAAAAAATGTCACTGGTGGAGCAATTAATGCAAAAGTCTTATAACTCAGTGTGCTATTACATTATGAAAAACAGAGATAATCTGGAGATTGTGTTAAATAAAACAAATAGATGAAATGAAATAAAAAGAAAGCTTATGTCTCAAATGTGCTTATTCCCATAACTCATTAGACTGTCAGGTAAAAACGACAATCTAATGAGCTTTAAGCTGTGTGTGTGTGTGTGTGTGTGTGTGTGTGTGTGTGTGTGTGTGTGTGTGTGTGTGTGTGTGTGTGTGTGTGTGTGTGTGTGTGTGTGTGATGACCAGTGAAGGGTGGGGAGGGGGCATCGCCGTTTAAGCTGGTTTCAGGCACGTTAAAGTTGACAAGTGATTGTTGCGCCAACCAATAGGCCAATAATGACTAATATAGAGATCTGCATGTGAAAGTGTGTTTTTCAAAAACAACAGGCAGGCACTCTGTGCCACTCCTTCAGCTTTAGAAGCAGAGGAATCTTGTTTGGCCAGAGGAACTCATCTGACAACAGGACTGCCCTCCTCCTTCACATTCTCTCACAAAAAACAGAGCTCTGTCACTTCGCAATTGAACCCGTCCACCGAAAGACTTTTCTCTCCTGGTGTAGACGAAGCTGCTAGACAATGGGGAGGATTGCCAAGGAAACGGCAGGTCAGATCATAAGCTTCATAGGCGTTATTGGGGTGGCAGTGACTTGTGGCATTCCCATGTGGCGAGTGACCTCTTACATCGGAGCCAACATTGTTACAGGCCAGATTGTGTGGGATGGTCTGTGGATGAACTGTGTGATGCAGAGTACTGGACAGATGCAGTGCAAGCTGAATGAGTCTATCTTGAGCCTGACAAATGATCTGCGGGCCGGCCGAGCGCTGGTCATCATCTCCCTTCTCTTTGGATTCATCGGCTTTATCATCTCATTTGTTGGAGCCAGGTGTACCAGCTGCCTGGAAAAAGAAGCATCAATGGCAAATGTGGTGATCATAAGTGGCTGTCTCATCATTGTTTCTGCCATCCTGATCTTAATCCCCGTCTGCTGGTCTGCAGCTTTCACCATCTCAGACTTTGAGAACCCCTTGACTGTAGCAACACAGAGAAGGGAGATTGGATCTGCTATCTACATTGGATGGGGCTCAAGTATATTTCTTCTGATTGGTGGGATCATCCTAACAACTTCTTGTCCTCCTCAAAAACAGGTGTATGGATACCCTAGCTACCAACAACCAGTGTATGCTTACTCAAGACCAAACTCAGCCGCATATGGCCGTGTGTACGCTCCACCATCCAACCAACCATACGCAGCCGCAGGGAGTTATGTTCCCAGCAAGCCATATGCAGCACCAGCCTCACATCCTGCTACACAATATATATAAAAATGAAGGGCGAGATTAAGGACAGAGACTGAAAACCTTGTCCTTACAGCTGCTGAACTTTCAAATGGCCATTGGAAAATACAATCACACGAAAATTCGAGTTGTACAGACTGCATTATTCTAATACGCTGGTGTAAAACAATTAGACTTAATTGCTACAAACTTTGATTATGAATTTTATGCTTTAAACATACTTTTACTTTTAAGATTGTGAAGACTTGATGTAAAGGGAATCTCTGTGTGTGCAGAATGTTGCATTGCTTTTCACAAGGAAGTCGCTGTCTGATATATTTATTTCCCTGTTATACACTACAGATTTTGCAGCGTGCTTCTTTTCTATAAATGCCACTTTATTTTGTAAATTTTCAGATGAATTTCAATTAAAAAAAAATTTGCCTTACATGTAACCTACCTGTTTATGGAGTCATTGTTTATACAAATATCATGAACAATTATCTACAAAAAATTGAGATCCTTAGTGTGTCATAGGCAGAAATGTAAACGCCAACATACATTTTCTGCTAAAATCTTTAATAAAGGCTCGGCCAACCCTTGATTACAAATGATATTTTAATTCGTGTCCAATTCCACAACAAAAAAACATAAATACAAAAATCACAACCAGTGGGGATTAATCTTTGATAATAATTTAAAATATTGATACTGATATCAACAAAAAAGCCACTCAATTGGTAGAATAGTTCTGATAAATTAAAAATAAATGATAAATTAACTGACTCAAGGCTATGATTCATTTTCTATTATGTGTCTACGGACACCTAAAGGAAGGCGGTATCTTGTTAGCGAATGTCTTGACATCCACTGAAACTAACACCCATGTTTGTTTGAAAAACCCGAAACCAGTGACTGAACCGGAAGTCCCAGTAGTCTGACCAAACAATGGCTGGCCAATGGCAGATCATTGTTTGAAGGAGGAATTTTGGTCCTTTCTACAGACCTCATTTACATACTGACGTGCATCTGATCGAAACTAAGTCTAGTCTGCTTACTGATAATGTGAAGAATCTGGATGGGCTGGTAAATCAGTCCCTGTACTGGTTTCAGGTCATGGCGAAGGAAATTTTAACTCCGCCTTCAACAGAGTAGAAACACCTTTATATGAGCCACGGTCTTAGTTCAACCTCACAATCTGGACCTGCTTGTGAAAGCTTTGCTTTGTTCATCTGCTTCGTTCATCTCCAAGGGACTCGAGCCTCATCATGGTATCATTGGGACGACAGATGCTGGGCTTTGCCCTAGCAATCATTGGCTTCCTGGGGACCATCATCATCTGTGCCATGCCTATGTGGAAGGTCACAGCCTTCATTGGAGCCAACATTGTGACAGCGCAGATTATCTGGGAAGGTTTATGGATGAACTGTGTCATGCAGAGCACTGGCCAGATGCAGTGCAAAATCTATGATTCTCTGCTGGCTCTTCCTCAGGATCTTCAGGCTGCCAGAGCTCTCGTGGTCATTTCGATCATTGTTTCCTTTTTGGGTGTTCTCCTGGGCATCATTGGGGGAAAGTGCACCAACTTTGTGGAGGAACCACGCGCCAAAGCCAAAGTGGCCATCACTTCGGGAGTTTTCTTCATCTGTGCTGGTGTGCTTGTTCTCATCACTGTATGCTGGTCTGCCAACACCATCATCCAAGATTTCTACAACCCTACCTTGATAAATGCCCAGCGGAGAGAGATAGGGGCTGCACTCTACATTGGCTGGGGTACAGCGGCACTTCTAATCGTGGGTGGTGCCCTCCTCTGCAGCTCCTGCCCACCCAAAGGAGAGAGCCCAGAGTATCCAGTGAAGTACGCCAAGTCCATAGCCTCCAGCCGAGCCTACGTCTGAAATTCTACTGAGAAGGACTATAAGTTAATGTAATTTTCTTCAGTAACCTTCCTTCATTCTAATTGTCTAATTATACCACAACTTGTATGTCACTTTCTGTGTTAAGGTAACAAACAATTCTGACTTTCTGTGAAATTCAGAATTCTTTGGTAGACACATGACAGGTGTGTTTCTTAGACATCAAAAGTCCAACGATGTGTGAATCACAGAGCTTCCAGGAGACCCCAACACTGGACTGAATGAAACTATTTTATACCAAGCTTGTGTCAAACCTAATTAACCTCTGAAGTCTTGTGGGAAATCTAACTCGTGCTTGAAGTATGCTATGCAAGTAAATGTGTGCAGTACTGTGATTATATTATGAATTTAATGTAGACCATTTTTATAAATATCTCTGTTCAACTGCAATAAGAAAGTTCTGCTTTTGTGTACTGAACTGATTTGTAATAAAACATTGTACCTAATTATATAAACTCGTCTGTGTCTTTTTAGATTACTCTGACCCAAACACAATCCGGTTAGGCTCCCTCATGCCAACTTTTAACAAGTTTAACCAGTTTCAGACCATGACTGCCAGAGATAACCTTTTCATAAAACTGGTTTTGTGTGTTAGTCGGTGAGTAACTAGAACATCCATAATACTCAATAGACACTACAAGTTAAAAAATGCAAATGAAAAAGCATTTAGTTCTGTTTTGAATGTAAAATATAGGGATATTATTGTGTTATGCCCAATATAGTGAAAAAAATACACACAAAAAGCTTTTTGGAAGGCAGAGGTGGGAAGCAACGAAGAACAAATCCTTTACTGTACTTACGTAGAAATTGTAACTATCTGTTATTGGATTGCTTCTGACAGCGTTCTACTTTTACTCCCTTTTACTCCTGCTAACCATATAATGCTTGCATCATGTTTAGCACTAAACTCAGGGGTTAAAGTGGAACGGTGTTGGCGCAAAAAGCAACAATCCACCAAAAAGTAATTCATATGTTTGCCCATATGGTAAATACGTGGCAGTCTCATGGTCACGGTACTTCAGTTTCTAGTTAAAAGATGCATAAAGGGAGTATCATGTTGTGCAACTTTTAAATGCAACTTTTGTAAGTATTCAGCAAATATCAGCAAACACACAAAGTGTTTGTCACACAGCGTGTCTACTAGATAAAAGTACGACAGTTTCATTTGAGAGAAAAGAATGAGAGATAACCAGAGATTAAGAAATGCGTAAAAACGATATGACAGGACGAAAAGAAGAGAGGTTGTGTTTGAATGTAAAGACTGCTAGGTGTTGTTACATGAAACGTGTAATGTGCTCATTAAAAATCAGGCATTGCATCTGTTTATGGTGTTTTGATAAATTCGATATTTCCATGTAGTGAAATTTCCTGCAAAACAAACAGAGGTATGCTAACCTCAGGTTATAGTAAGTTTAACAGAGATGAGCTGCTTAGATTACTTCACACCAACTGTATACTGCCTTGTAGAAATACAGTATCAACAGTATGCTGTCAGTGTAGGGCAAGGGTCTCCGACTCCAGGCCTTGAGGGCCGGTGTCCTGCAGGCTTTAGATGTGTCCTTGATCCACCACAGCTGATTTAAATGGTTAAACGACCTCCTCAACATGTCTTGAAGTTCTCCAGAGGCCTGCTAATGAACTAATCCTTTGATTCAGGTGTGCTGACCCAGGGTGTTATCTAAAACCTGCAGAACGCCGGCCCTCGAGGCCTGGAGTTGGAGACCCCTGGTGTAAGGGGATGGAAACCACCCATGATAGCTTGTTGAATTCATTTTATCCACAAAGAGCAGCAAACCTCAGTGCAGCAAAAGCAGCAGCACGGGTCAGCTGATCAAAGCCTGTACACAAAGAAAATATACAAGAACGCACAACAGACTGTGTTGTGACCATTTTTAAGGTTCCCCCACCTGCTGAATTCCATTTTTAACCCCGATACTCATTTATCTGTTTAGGTGTGGAGGCAAAGTTTCCCTGTACAACAACAGAAAACAGAACTGTTATTTTTTTGTTTCTCTTTCACTCCTTGTGTTCTACATAACAGATTCAAGCTGATTCATTCATTACCATTTGAATTTACCATTTCTGGTCTCGTGTAATAATTTTATTTCAGTGTTATATTAATATATCACAGGGTTCAGTTTCCTTTGTACAAAAATAGCTGGCAGTGACATCTACACCTTTACTTTTTTCCTTTTACCCGAGTAAAGAAGCTGATCCAGTAAAGTAGAATGTCAGTACTTTTGTCGCCTCTGTTAAATGGAGAAAAAAGGTTGATTCTGACCTTTTCATGAGAGTTACAGAAAATATAGGCACATATAAAGGTAATCATACAGTCTGTAAAAATAGGCTAGACAAACCATTTAGATAAATAACTAACAATAAATTGCTATAAAGTAAAAAAAAAAAAGAGCTACAGTACAGAGTTCTACACTTACTTAAGTTACTAAATACAAAAGTATTTATTCAGAAAAATGTGCCACCACACCCACTTTCACAGTCCATACTGTGAAAGTATTTTTTGGAAACAAACTCTGATTTTATTTTACAGGGTGTGTTCGTTGCAGTCACACAACCTGTTATGTTGTGTCCATTTTTATCTGGTATCACATTCCAGAGTTTCTCTCTGCAAGTACACAGTGAATCTGCTGAAACCTGTTGGGTTGATTACTCTGACTCTGTCACATGTCACTGACGTCACAGCCTTCTTTCGCTGAATGAGCAAAAAAATAACAACTAGGTTTTGGTTACTCGATTAACAGAAACTCTAACGTGATGTTTCTACTTCCATTATATATTAAAGGACTTATAGTAGTCTTAAAGTAGGTAGCTGACATATGAACAAATGTAAATTTAAGGATATATTTATGAAAACAAAATCAGTTTGGCATTATGTTGAATGCATTTTTCACTACTAGTATTCAGATTGAGGGATTAAGCTATTCTTCACTGATCCTCTCAGGGAATTTCATTCTGTGTATTTCAACCCATCCTAAATATTTAGAACAATGGACAGCCAGTGAACCAAGTCCAGATTTAGACACTTGCCTTGATCAAAGGCACAGTGACAGGAGAATTAAATTAACACACGTGTGTTAATATGACAAAAAGGCAAAAAAATAAGAAAAACAAAATCTTATCAACATTTAAAAATGTAAGAGAAACTGAAAATATTGATGCAGCGTTGCGTTTCCCAGAAAACGTGTGTGAGTACAGGCACGTTTAGTCTTTGGCACGTTTCATCTAAGTTTGGAAGGTTTTGAGTTATTAGGAGAGAACAAATTTTGAGTGTTCAGTCTGTCTAATTAACGTCCAATATTGATTTATTTAAAAGTAGTTTATCCAAACACTCATCAGTGACATAGTGAATCAAACTAGAGACAGGATCCCTTCAGCAACAAAGCTGAATTTTTCTCAGACCCCAGACATAATGGAGAAGACACATATATATATATATATTTATAAAACAGGTAAAGACACATTTTCATATGGGGGTTACAAATAATGTAACCTGAAAATGAAAAGACGCTTGAGAACCTGAGAGTGAAGCAGGTCAAAACAATGAGCCCCTCCTTATTTTCGGTAGCTTTACTCAGTACTTGAATGTGAGTGTTTTCAAAAATACATTAGTTCCATTTATGGTAGTTGTCACTATCACCATATTTGGCCATGACAACACATCCACTTCCACACACACTGACACACAAAGTGAAATCAATACCTTCTCTACTGCGGCTGAAAGTCTGTTTTACAGAGTTTACAGATTTGGACCTTTATCCTTTGTTTTTGTTCAAAAAGACAGTTTTTTCTTACATTCATGCTTTTCAATGTTCCGAACTTTTATACCTCCCTTTATTAGATCACATACACACCTGATCAGTTCTTAATATTTTCTTAGTGACATTCAGAGCGAGACGACAGTGGCTTCTATGGGGGTGCAGGTGGCAGGCTGTACCCTTGCTCTTTTTGGTTGGATTGGGGTGCTCATTGTCTGTGCCAATCCCATGTGGAGGATCTTAACGTTCGTTGGCAACAATTTTGTAACTTTGCATGTCATGTGGAAAGTTACAAAACTTTCCAGTCATGTGGGAGGGCGTAGACCTACATGCATGCATGTAGGTCTACGACTCTATGATGGCTTTGAGCCCAGACCTCCAAAGTTCATGTGCTCTGGTGGTGGTTTCCATCATCTTAGGCTTTGCAGGGCTCCTTGCAGCTTCTGCTGGAGGGAAATGCACTAACCTCATTCTGGAGGAGAGAGCCAAAGTGAAGGTCTCAGTGGCAGCTGGTGTGCTGCTGATCATCTACTCGGCATTATTGCTGTTTCCTTCACCACCAGCATCATCATAATGGACTTTTACAACCCCGTGGTAGTAGACGCCCAGAAAAGAGCTCTTGGTGCTTCTCTTTACATTGGCTGGGGGCCTGGAAGACTACTAATCTCAGGAGGGGGGCTCTGTTGTGTCAGATGCCCTACATTTGAAAGTTCTGATGGGACAAAACACCTCAGCAGTTGATGAATATGCGACTTTGTCCTCGAATAAACAAACAGCAGTTGTGAAACACTGAGAAACAGGACAAGCGCACAGACAACATGCAATGAAGGAAATCTGCACTTTGTTCTTAGGAGCGAATCGGTTTAAGCTTCCTAGACGCTTCCTATCTGATATTACTTTACTTCCTGTATTGAACATGTATACGTGGACAGTTTGCAGTATAGAAAATGTGTTTTACATATTTGCGGAAGTGTTTGGTTTCAGATGAAAATATCATAATTGAGTATCCTTCTAAAGTATTTTTTTTCTATAATTCTTCTATAATAATGCTACTATAACTACTACTAATAATAATAAAAACAATAAGAAGAAGAATACAATCATTTTGCTTCTGTGTTTGTTTCCTCTGATGATATTTGTTTATATATACTTTTGAAAAAGAGGCCTAGGAGTGATGTGAAATAAACACGGAGCGAACCTGTTTGTCTGGTACTTACCAGTAACGACTACTCAAGGAACGAAAAATGGTGACTCAGGGAGCAACAACGCTGTTGGCTGATGAGTTTAGTAACCCATGACTTACTCTCAGTGGCTTCATTCATCACTCTGTGTCACGCTGAGTTTGCGCAGTACTGCAACAATTCAAAGGTGTTACCTAAAAGGGTGCAAACCTGTTTCAGTGTGTTGAAACTCAGTGTGTTGAAATTAACTTTGAACTGGTTTTAATTTAAAATTGCTTATGTTGTTTGCTCTCAACCCCACCTGTCTAAAAGGACTGTTTTCTCATGTTATCAGGCTGCTGATCTGACAGTGGGCGGGGTCGAATTACTAGATGTTCAGGAAGTGTCTGAAGAGCAAATGATGGTCAAAACAACACACCCTCTCACTGGTGTTCCTCTCTTTTTTGTTGATTATGTTCTCATTTTTTTCCACAGTGGCATTTTCTATTAATATCAATACAGCAGAGGAATAAAGCTTGATAATAGTATCAATAGACTCTTGGAGGAAAGACTTTATTACCAGCTTACTAACAGTTTTAAAGATTGATGTTGTAATGCAGTGTGGGGCACTAACAGCTCGTTGTTACCAAATAAAAAACCTGACAATTGATAACATTAAGAAAAATACAGTTTAAAATGAGTGCATCATAGATTAAAAAGGAACATCCCATAAAGATTCTGATTGAATTACATTTGAATTTAATAAAAAATTTAATTTTCAATTTTACTTATATAGCACAAACTCGCATCAACAGTTGCTTCACTGTGCTGTATATTGTAGGGCAAAAACCCCGTAGGTGAAAGAAAAACTCCCTTTTAACAGGAAGAAACCTTCAGGAGAGCCAGGCTCAGGGAGGGGCAGCAATAAGGTGTGACTGGTTTGGGGTGAAGGGAAAGAAAAGACAGCAGACGTAGCGCTTTTTGTTTTTTAAATAAGGTTAATTCAACAGTGACAATACAAACTCTGAACCTGTTCATTGTGAAACAGCTATTTATAAGATGATAGAGCATAGCCTACTTAGTCCAAGGAACAGTTTCTCTGCTGTAATCACATTAACACATGTAAAAGAAGCGCGTTCACTTCGTTTATCTTTGGTGCAATACTGCCATCTAGTGGTCTGTGCACCATAAGGCCAAAACCCCCCAAAATGATTTTCGGATAAAAGACACTTACAGGAAACCATGGGAGATTGTTTTTGCCAAGTAGAAAATAAATAACTAAACAATTAATTATTTTTCTTTTTAAAAAAGAACTCTTTTGCCTTAATTAAAAATTTTCTCGCAAAATCACGAGTCAACTATCTCAGAATTTTGACTTACTAACTCAAATGTCCGAGAAAACAATTTGAAATTAAAAAAGAAACAAAAAGATGATCATGATTTGCATTGTATCATCTGACTTCCATGTGTATGTAACCATCTATCAGCCACTAAATTTTCATGTACTATACTTCATATTTCTTCAGTTTCCAAACAGTTATAATTCCAATTTTAAAGCTGTATTTCTATCGTCATCCTTATCTACATGATACTTGTCAGAATGCTGCATACATCTATTCCAAATAAAAATGACGCTCCTCGTTTTTGTCAACCTTCTGTGTTTCCTGCAGTTCTCCATGGGTCTGCAGGAGCTTGGCATCAGCCTGTCAATGACTGGCGTCGCTGGGACGATTCTGATCTGTGCTCTGCCCATGTGGAAGGTGACAGCATTCATCGGCACGCATCTGGTGGTCATGCAGGTGTTCTGGGAGGGTTTGTGGATGACCTGTGTCAGTGAGTACACAGGTCAGATGCAGTGTAAGCTCTACGATGCTCTTCTGGACCTGTCTCCAGACCTCCAAGCAGCCCGTGGCCTTATTTGCATCAGCCTGGTTTTGGGATGTCTAGCGTTCCTCATCTTTCTTCTGGGGGCGCGCTGCACCAACTGCCTGGGCCGCCCACAAATCAAAGCTAGGGTGGTGCTGAGCTCTGGGGCCATCTTCTGCCTGGCAGCTCTCACCTCCATAGTTCCTGTTTCTTGGACAGCCAATACCATCATCAAGGATTTCCACAACCCTCGAGTGCCTGAGGTGCTGAAGAGAGAGCTCGGAGCAGCCATATACATAGGTTTTGTGACATCTGGGTTGTTGTTCTGTGGGGGAGCCATTTTGTGCACAAGCTCTCCACTGCATAGGGAGAGGTTCCCCTCTAGTGGGTACACACTGGCCAGGGCACCCACGCGTAGCAGTTACGCCATCAAGAACTATGTGTGAAGATAAGATTGAAGCCTGGACCCACGCAGCAGAGTGCGTCTGAGTGATTACCAACACGTTATTCATTTAGAATAAATGTCTTGAACCTGCAGTCTTGAACTCCTTGGATAAAACCCATTAGTCATTTGATCATTCAAAGATAGACGCCATTTTCAAGATGAACATCTATTCTGCAAGACAGTAAAATAATTAGAAAATGTGTCTCTTAGTGTCGTATTCTACATGTTTCATGATATAGAAATCAACTAGAAAAGTATGAAATTACTCAGTAGTTTATTTGAATCATATAAAAACACCGAGGTGCACTGGTAGATACATTTGTTTCACTCCTTCCTCAACTCTCACCTATACCTCAAAGGTGTCTGTTAAATCTGGCTCAGGTGTTAGAGTGGGTCATGGTCTCCTCACAAGGCCAGTGGTTCAGTCCCAGGACTGTCCAGTCTGCATGCATTGCACTGTGTGGCTACAAAATAACGAATGTTTCTATTCCTTATGTCTGTGTTTTGTGTAACCGTCTGATGTTTATAAGTTTTAAGTCAAGAACTCTTGAAAGTGGTCATTCAGTGCGACAAACACACATTTTTGTAGTTGTATTCAGTTCTGGCATCACTGTCATCCTATTAAACATCTATCCCATCAGAACAGAAATAATTGACAGTGTTAATTATACCTTGCTAGTAACAGGTCCGACCCCCTTTGCCTTCAGAATCGCCTTAATTCTTCATGGCGTAGATTCAACGAGGTGCTGGAAACATCCCTCAGAGATTTTGGCATATCTTGATAACACATCATTACACAGTAGCTGCAGATCCATGACAGCAGCCTCCTGTCCCACCGTTTCCCAAACAGGCTCTGTTGGATTGAGATCTGGTGACTGTGGAGTTCAGGAAACTTATCATGTTTAACAAACGAGTTCATTATTTGGTTATTTGAGCTTTGTGACAAGGGACATCATTCTGCTAAAAGTAGCTGTCAGAACATGGGTATAGTGCGGTCATACAGGGATGGACACTGTCAGCAATAGTACTGAGACAGGCTGTGGCATTTAATAAATTATCAGCTTTTATGAAGGAGCCCAGCGCGTGCCAAGAAAATATCCTTCATACCACTACACTACCATGGTAATGCTGAAGCATATTCAGTATTCAGGCAGGATGGATCCATGTTTTTATGTTTGTGCTACTCTCTGACCCTAATCGAAGAGTTTAACTCTGGTGAGCCTTTGCAACTTGTAACCTCATCCTCCACGAGTGGTTCTCTGCTGTTGAAGCACATCTGCTTCAAGTCCCAAAAGGTTGATTGTGTTCATCGTTTTCAGCGGGAGAAACGTTTCATCATCATCCAGGTGACTTCTTCAGTCTCAGCTGACTGCAGGTTTCCAACCTTATAAACAGCACATTTGTACAATAACTGAAACCAGCCCACTGAAGGAACAATGGGCTGTGAGGTCAGTTCCTTGATCATTAGTATGGAAATTGTCATAACCATTGATCAACAAAACATTAATCATCGATCAAAGACCCCTGATCAATGGCCATGAGTACCATTCACAGAGAGTTGGGGAATGGCTGCAATCACAACATTGTGAGATGGTGACAGATGTCCCCTTAGGCCCCCTCCTCGATTCAGAGATGGTCTTTCCCTTTTTCACATAAATGGCCTCTTGACTCCCCGCTCAAACCAGCGCTCCTCCCTGTCCAGGATGTGCACATCCTCATAATTGAAAGCGTGTCCACTCTTTGCTTCTGACTTCTCATATCACAAGGCAGAGCAACACGTTGCTGCTCCCAGTAGATCAGAAGTTTCCACAATACTTAGATCAGCCTGTCCGTCACCAACAACCACATCATGTTCAAAGGGACAAAGATGACCTTTCTTCCCCATTCCGATGCTGGACTTGAACTTCAGTGGACCATCATGACCATGTCTACATGATTAAACGCATTGTGTTGCTGTCATGTGATTGGCTTAAATATTAGTGTTTCATGAGCAGACTAACAGGTGTACCTAACAAAGTGGTCATTGAATGTAGGAAACTTAACTTATATTCAGATGGAATCAAGGGGTTTTCCTTTATCATGTATGTACAGACATTTAAAAAAAACAACATATGTAACAAGAAACTTACATTTAAATATATGAACAGAGAAATTTAAATACACTTGCAAAATACATTTGACATGTTTTCTGTAAGTTTTCAATTGAATTATATGTCCGGTACCGACGTCTCCACTTTGGAATGACTGCATTTGTTCCAAACTGATGTCCCCACGCTTCGTTGTATTTTCAACTTGTTTCCGTGTACTTTAGTCTGAAGTTTGTGTGAACTTGTTTTCCATGCTGAAAGCTTCTGTGACTGCGACTTGTTTCTTAGTACTCAGAATAAAGACTACAGAGTAACCGTGTGTCGTTTGAATTACCACTTTGCAGTCACTGCTCTTAGTACCGCAGAGATTTAGTTACCTGCTGGGAGAAATCTCAGTATCATCCAGAATTTGTGCCTCTTTAGATCAAATGACTTCCTCAGGGACACAGCCCAGTGGCTAAAACATGAGCGCACAGTAGAAGCTTTGTTTTGTCCCTCTGCTGAGAAACAGTGAGAAAGCGATTGTTTTGAAACCATGGTAGAGCAAACAGGGATTTCCCTCCTCCACCCAGCTGTAGACACGTGGTGCCTTCTTTTCAAGAATACCAAAGAACTCGTTTCCCCTCTCTGAGCACGGTATGCAAAACGAACAGGCGCACACGCAAATGATCTCTGCCTCACACATGCACATGCACGTTAAAATAACACCCCACCCCACTGTGCCCTGCAGCCAGCTGTTTCTGGTTACACAGGCAGGTCAGCAGTGAAGAGGAGGACCCGGCATGAAGCAGAAGCTGGAGCAGAAGCTGGAGCTCGCTGCCCTCGGCCTCGGCGCCATCGGGTGGCTGTGTGCCATTCTGACACGCTGCCTAGCCTTGTGGAAAGTAAGCGGCACCGTGGACAACACCACAGCTACACTGCCTGCCTACTGGGACGGGGTGTGGTTGGAATGGGATCATTGGGACTTGGCCCACGACGGCAGCCTGCATTGCTCCTTTTACCGGTCTCTCATGTCTCTTTCTGGAAGTTTTCGGACGTGGCGAGCCCTCGTTTTGGCAGCCATTGGAGCTGGGGCTTTTGCTTCAGTGATCGGAACAGTGGGGATGGTGTGGTTCCCTCAGCGAGGCCAGATCAAAGTGTTTTCTGGTAGTCTCTTTGTTTTGTCAGGGATCATACTGTTGGTTCCCATAGCTTGGACGTGCCATCACACCAGTCAGCCACTGGAGGGCGCTGTGGGTCTAAGACGGGACTGGGGACCTGCTCTCTACCTTGGATGGATCTCTTTTGGCTTGATGCTTGCTGGTGGGGTGTTTCTTACCACCAGATGCCCAACTGCTCAGAGTCAAGAGGAGCAGACTTCAAACAGCAGGTACCCAAATCTCGAAGAGGAGGCCAATCACCCACTGAGCAGGATCAACAGGACTACGTTCACACACAGCCAGTACGAACGCAGATCAGAGCCTATCTGAGAGGACTGTGATGCAATATTTGAGCTGAGCGTGAGAGATTAAACTGGAAAATCAGCAAACGGCTGAAGAAAACTTGTGGCTGCAGGTTAAGTAATGATGCACTGGTAAAAGTAATGAACAGCACTGGACAGCCATGTATCATGGGGCTAGTTTTACTGATAGGGATGTGGGCAGGACTTTAACTTTGCATGTTGCTTTGCAGTGTTTTCACCTCCAGTGAAGATAGCAAACTATACATAATGCAGTACTGTTATACAGTTGAACGTTTAAATTACTGTCGAGTGACACTTTTGGCTGTCTGTTGCATGACTTGATGAAATGACCAATTCTGATAGATAATAATAATCCCCGAGCTATACTGTACCCATATTGCACAAATACATTTTCCTGTGTATATAAAGCAGTACAACTTTATATGGACTGAACTGTTGCGCACAGAAAAACACTGAACTAAAGCACAGCAAATTATTTAGACACGTTTTAATATCAACATATTTGACTTTTGTCCTTTTAATTAGTTATGCCATCGAGCAGTTGAAGCCTTGTGGAAAAGTGTGTGAGGCAATTTAAAAAAAAAAATCATATAATCATCAGTTTTTCAGTCTTTTGAAAATGTTTGATGGAGATAAAAGCCAGAGTCTCTGAACAGATGAATATTTGTGGCCCAGCGGGGAATAAGACCATACAACTACTCGTCCTCCTCACACAACAAGCAGCGGCTATCACTGCACACGTTACAGTCTACCAGCACCACATCACACGCTGCAAGCTCACCCAACGTCACCCAGCAGGACAGGACAAAGTCTGTGTTATATCAGATTAAGCCGATGTGCCAAAAGCGCAGATTATAATCCAACAAGCAGAAGTGGACCGCTTCCTGTGTGCGCGCTGCATGCGACAAAGGAAAAACGGTGGAAAATATCCCCATTCTGAACCGATGTTCATGTGTGAAAAAGGCTCTGAGCGCTCAGCTGTATTTCTTTTTTGTTTAAGTTGTGATGTGGAAAAACAAACACACACACACACAGTTGCATCACTCTTTGGGCTGCATCTCACGTTTAATTTATACTTTCATCTACTACTGATATTTACAAATGCTGTATTGTCACTTTTCTGAACACCTTTAAGATAAACAGCATATTGCATGTAATTCTTTATTTCTGTACATTATTTTTTTTCTTAAAGAATAAAATGGAGGTGAATTTATTATTATCCTGTGCTGGTTTATCATCGATCCTCTTAATTGATCTGGGTCTTTTTTTTTTTTTTAGGGGGGGGCTGTAGCCTCACCCAGCTGTCATTAGTTGAAAGGCAATAGGAACCCCCTTGCTGTGAGGAGACAGTGCACCTCTGTGCTGCCTCCACAAAACAGTGTTTAGTGTTCATTACAGACCAAACTTACTATAATAAAATAAAATTTACCAGGTTAAAGAAATGATCCACAGATAATGGGATGGGATACTGAGCACGACAACATGGCACATGAAGTCTGATGGAAGGCAGAAGCGACTTTGTTAAGAGTTCTGCTAAATTAATCATCGACTTAAAAAAAAAGGCGACTAAATAAAAGAGAAAATCTCTCTTCAGGCATAAATTCTGAAACCTGCATTCAAAATATATTCCACTCAGCAAATCATAACTTCTTTCAGTCCAGTTCATCCTTACAGAGTGACAGCGGCTGAAATTGTGATAAATACGGTTTGTTTTCATGAGTCTGCGGTCTGTGTGCCCTAATGAAGCGCATTAGTGTGGATAAGGTGCAGAGTCCTGGCCGACAGGGTTACTATAGCTTCTCATCTCCCTCCTCCACATCCTTCAGACTGAGAACCTCCAGAGAGCCTCGGCCTTTAGTCTCACAGCGGATCAGCTCATCGATCTCCCTGAAGCAGCCGGGATCAACCAGACATACCTGACGGACGCACACGTGAGGAGAATCATGGGTAATAAAGGGATAATAATACAGATTTTACATTTTACATACATAATATGGTAAGAGACAAAATTCCAGTTTAAAAGCCCCACGCTGATCTGCAGAGCTTCATGTAATTGTTCATATTACTGAATGAATGTAGAGTTTATTCAGTCACAAACATCATTAAGCGCCACTCACCATTTCCAACTCCTCATCAAAATCCTCACTCTCCACGACCTGCAGGAGCGGTTTCAGCTTCTCCTTCAGCCTCTTGGCCTCTTTGGCCGGCAGCACCAATCGCAGCCTCATGTGGGCTCTCTGGATCTCCATGCTCTCCTTCAGCTGCCGAATCACCTCCAAGGCCTGAAAACAATCGTACACATCTGTTTACCAAGAATGTAAAAAAAAACAAAAAAACATTCACATCATTCACTGCAGAGGAGGCCTGAAATACACAGATTATAACTGTAACAGCTTCCACACCGACAAACTGAAGACAGGGGGACAGAGTGTGTATGATCACCGAGCTTCAAACATTTAGTTGTCGCCAGCAAAAGACTTTGAATTCACATCTATTTATTTGTTTTAGGCACAAAACTCATTCTGTGTGAAATATTCTTTACACCTAGCACACAAAGCACACAGCTGCAAATGTAATGAGGACCCAATTAGCAGGGTGACACTAACAGAGGGAGTGAAACGATAACTTCCCAGTTAGGAAGTTACTTTTTCATTTGTCTAAAAATCGATTGTCACCCCCCAAAAAAGAAGGTTCCTGCTGTGAACTTTCTAGTGGGGTCTGCTTGTTCTCCCTGTATCTGTGTGGGTTCTCTCCAAGTACTCCAGCCATACACCAATGCACTGTTTTCCACCTGCAGTTGCTGTTGGCTCCAGTTCCTACCTGGGAGATCCTGAGGAGCTCTCAGGCCAGATGAGAAACTCAAATCTCTCCAGCAGGTTCTGGGTCCACCACAGGGTGTCCAACGAGCTGGACATGTCCAGAAAACCTCCAAAAAGAGGTGCCCAGGAGGTCTTAGATGACCAAATCACTTCAACTGGCTCTTTTGACATGAATGTGCAGCACCTCTACTCTGACCTCTCCAGGTGTCCTTGATGTGTAAAGTGCTTTGAGTGCTCAGGTAGAGTAGAAAGGTGCTAAATAAGAACTAGCCCATTTACCATCTATACCCTGCTGTGTTTCAACACAAGGAAGGGAAACATGTGGTATCCTCCTCACCTGCTGCTTGGTGCTCTTGTTGGGCTTGACAGAGTAGTGGATGTCCTTCATGGCCCGTTCAATCAGATTGACTGTGTATGGCCTCTTGGTTTCAGGATTGACGCACTTCTCTGCCACAATAGTCGCTATATCCCTGAACATGGTCTCCAGCTGAGTCTGCCTCTCTTTGTCTGACACCTGAAGTTCTCCTTTGGCCAAGATCTTCAGGAGAAAAAACAAGCCAATGAAAAATAAAGACATATAGTAAATGATATGGCTTATACTTACAATGTGTACGTATGGGGACGTGTTATACCTGTTTACAGATTTCTGTAAGGTCGTCAGTCCCAAAAGCTTTGGTCAAGTCATCCTTCTTCGCCACCTGGCCTTTGGACACATTAACGAAAACAGAGTGCGTCTGCAAAACCTCGTCCAGGTCCTTCTCTCTGCAATGAAAACATGACGTTTTGGAGCATATTCAGCTGATATAGCCTGTGACGACCATCGAGAGGATTTAAAGTGACACAGAGATTAATTTAATACTCATGATAATGAAAGTTTCTCCTGGCAACGACAACGTAAAACAGCAGTCACGCGCAGGAGGCGTTAACATCTCCTGGTACTCACGCTCCTGATCTCCAGCTCATAACCTTGTTCTTGTAACAGGCGATTTCGAATCGCTTCCCGCCTTTCTTCATCCTCACCACCGCTACGTTGGTCAACCGGATTTGGTTTGTTGGCGTAAATATCGACATATTTGCGATTACCACAACAAGTTGCGAACCGAGCGCCGCCGATACGCAGTCACAACACCACCCGTATTCTCCGGGCGTATCCTAGATGAGTGTTCGGTGTGAAACTGTGCCTTCGAACGACAGTTCCGAGTCATTTTTGGTTCCTATGTTGTTATTTATTTAGTAAGTTAAATAAATACATATATGCATAAATAAATTCATTTTTATAAAATGTAACTTTTCAAACGGATATTATTTTCGAACTCAGACGCCACGTAAATTGGGCAGTGTTAGATTTATGGTTGCAGAGTTATGAGAGAGCATCTTTTGTATTTTATTATCTGACGGCACAATCTAATATCATTTATTATTATTAACAGTCTTAAGTATTAAACGTTTCGAACTAGAATTTCTGTCTTATTTTGAAAGGAATAATCGGAAGTTGTGTATGCTTCTGTCACGTCTGCATTAATGCTAGTTTGACCAACGTATTTGTGCAGTTCACCGCTGTAACCACTGGAGGGCAGAAAACATACACAGTGTCCGTTTAATTTAAAACCACCTGTTTAGTGCAGTTCTTTCCTTCTACATTACTATTTTTCGCTAAACATCAGTGATAATAACAGTTGCCATGTCATCACGGAAATTAACACAACTACTAAAGAGCATATTACAGCGTTTAAAATCTCAAGCTTCAGTTTTGTAATTTTAACGTTAGAATGTTTTTTAATTAGTCTATTGCGGTTCTTCTATATCACCGCAAGAGGGCACCCTGCAACGACGACGGAGAAGCCAGGAGTGCTATTTGTAGCCTAGATAGCTTACCATAATGCTCAAGTGCATTTATTAGTTCAATTTCAATTGACATTGCATTAATTTTAACCCCAATGTCCGGGTTCCATCATCTGGCGTCAGTTTACAAAAATTTTACAAGGAATTAAAATAAAAATTACAAATTAAAAATCCTTCTGGAGTCAAAATACATAGTGTAATTGTACCACTTCCGCTACAGACTTTCAAAATAAACCAAGACCAGTAGGGTTAACCCTAACCCAATAGTATGAATGAGTGAAATATTCAAAATTAAATCAAAGAAGATGCTTTTAATCGTTTAATTCAACTTCAGCTGCTTTTAAAAAAGTCGCACTGCCCATAAGCAAACAAACTCAAACCGTTGGAAGATTCGAACTCAACTTCCCAGCATTCCCATCGACAAACAATATGGTTGCGCACAGTTTCGGGTGCTGAGGACTGTGTGCTTTAAAGTAGTTACTATTTGCAGCAATGACAACTTTTATCGTATTTATATTGCTTTTGGCCTCCGGTGTGTCTGCCTCGGATTCAAAAGGTAAGTTTATTTATATATTTACACCAACTGAAAACTCTTATCAAGCTGTGTTTTGGCAAAAGGGGGGTAGCGTGACTAGCTAGCATACGTCGCTCGCCAGTCACCCGCCTTTTATTTTTCGCAGGTAGCTTCAGGCTGGGATTTAATTCTATTTTGTCGTTGCATGCGGTCAGCTGTAGTTTGGCAGAAACATATATGGTGTGGATGTTTTCTTCATCATACCAGCTCAGGATGTGTTTTCTCCCTCCAGCCTCTCAGGATGCCCACAGTCCCACTGAGAGCTATCTCATGTGGTTGTGGCACAGCAGGTTGTACCTGTACTCAGCTGCTGCGCTTGTTTTTGGGTTCTGGTTTTTACTGAAGAAGGTGAGGCACTTACACATACCTTACCCTAATTTGTGTGTGTATTTTAATCTAAACGGTCTAAGGATAAGCGGCTGCGAATGGATGGATGGATGGATGGTCTCTGCAGTGCTTCTCAAGGTCTTGCTGTCTTAACCTGAAGCCCCTCCATTTATCACTGCACTGATCTGCTTTCAGAAAAGCGTTTCTAAAGATGCCAGCACGCGGGCTGACAAAGCTGCGAAGAAGAACGACAGAGAGACCAAGGAGGTTCATGTGTCAGGAGTCAAAATCTTCTATGGCTCACAAACTGGGACAGCAAAGGTACACAAGTCATTTCCTGCAAATATAAAGTGACCTGATGAGAGCAGAGAAAACAGGAGACATGGAGAAAGCCACTGAGCAAAAACGTCCTGTTGGTTTTCCAGCCTGGCTCTTTTGTGACTGCGTGCCACTGTGTTGTACTCAGACAGGCATAAACAAAGCATGCAAAACCCTTTACCCACAAAAAAAAAAATTATAATAATACTAATTATAATTTCTCTGCAGATTGAAAACCTGAATCACTACACTGATTAACAGTTTCTGTAGTGAGGCTCATGTGTAACTTTCACAGTCTGCAATAACAATTCATTACTGTTGTGCATATTTTTACTGTAGCTTGGTAACGTTACTGTATTTTAATGCATCAGTAGCACTCCTCATCTCACAAAGCACGGTGATAGTAAAGCTTTCTGTTGCACACAGCAATGCTAAGCTGAATTTCATCAATCAGTTCCCGAGTCAAAAGCCCTAAGCACTAAATTATACACGCACGTAATCCAGCACATTCATTAATGGTTTGATAAGTACTCGGCACGTGGTCATTTAGGCTTTGACGTCTTCAAAGCACCATCTGAGACTCTCCGTGTGTTCAGGGCTTTGCGAACGAGCTGTCGGAGGAGGTGAAAGTTTTGGGTTTACCAACCGAGCTGATTGACATGAAGGACTACGATCCAGATGATCAGCTTGCTGACGAGGTAAGCAAACCCAAAACAGAAGATGCTTTTCAGTTTCATATTAGACTGCTTTATACTGTAAGGTAGAGACCCTGTACTCTTACACCCCGTGAGCAAACACTTTGTGGACCCTTTCACAGCCTCAGGGAGATGCTAGGTGTCTGCCAAGTCTGGTTGGGGAGTAAGGGAAAAGTATAGACAGAAAAGGTTAGCACAGAGATGACAGATCCTCTAAGGAGAACCTGGGAAACTTCCCTTTATCACCCTTACTTCACCAGGTAGCCCGCGGGCCTGTTCTAAAAATAGCTCACTATAACAACTTACCAGTAAGCTGCATCTGTTTTTAGTTTTTGTTGCTATTTTTTAAAATCACAATTGCATTGGTATCAATTTGTTAGAGATAATATATATAAAAAATTTTTTATTTTTAAATATTAGATCAGCGCTTGCTGGTCTCCACGGAAACGGTTGCCATAATCAGTGTCTTTACATAGATGAATATAATTAATTATTAATGAGAATTAAAGTTAAATTGAAGAAATGTGTTATTTCAGAAGTGTGTGTCAAACTGGTAGCCCTTCACATTAATCAGTACCCAAGAAGTAGCTCTCACTTTCAAAAAGGTTGGTGACCCCTGCACTAAGGAGACCTGGGAAACTTCCCTTTATCACCCTGACCTGTGGCATCATAGAGAATAAAGGAAACATGCACTCTGTAAGCAATTAAATGCTGTTTACAGGATTACACAGGCAGCTCTGGGGTACTAATTAAAGCTCTAAAATGTAACTGTGAGCTCATAAGACCTGCCTGTGTGTACTTCCAGGGAAGACTGATTAGAACAGAATTCATCAAAGGAAAATACAAATCGTAACTCTTATTTTGAACGCTCGACAGCAAACACTGGCGCGGTAAGCCTCGAGTTCTGTTACTGCCAGCTCAGCTTATGCTTCATTTCGACTTGATCCTTCAGACGGCCGGTGCAGAGAGCAAACATGTTACACTAATCCTGCTCATCTGCAGCAAGATGGATTGTTTTCATCAGTGTTCCCGTTTTATTTTTGTGGGCACAGTTCCTCGGTGCTGCATTTGGAGATGAATAGGAGATTGGACGGCTGGTAGACAGCAGAAAAAGGAAAGGAACTATTTATTTAACGGGTCAGTGGGACACTTTTCATTCATCCATCCACCCATCCATCCTCTTCCGCTTATCTGGGGCCGGATCGCGGGCAACAGCCAAAACAGAGAAGCCCAGACCTCCCTCTCCCCAGCCACCTCCTCCAGCTCATCCGGCCAGCCGAGAGATATAATCTCTCCAGCGTGTCCTGGGTCTGCCCCGGGGCCTCCTCCCGGTGGGACATGCCCGGAACACCTCGCCCAGGAGGCATCCTTATCAGATTCCTGAATCACCTTAACTGGCTCCTTTTGATGTGGAGGAGCAGCGGCTCTACTCTGAGCTCCTCCCGGATGGCTGAACTTCTCACCCTATCTCTAAGGGAGAGTCCAGCCACCCTTCGGAGGAAGCCCATTTCCGCCGCTTGTATCCGCGATCTCGTTCTTTCGGTCACTACCCACAGCTCGTGACCATAGGCGAGGGTAGGGATGTAGATCGACCGGTAAATTGAGAGCTTCGCTTTTACACTCAGCTCTCTCTTCACCACAACAGACCGATGCAGCGTCCGCATCACTGCAGCCGCAGCACCGATCCGTCTGTCGATCTCCCGCTCCCTTCTCCCATCACTCGTGAACAAGACCCCGAGATACTTCAACTCCTCCACTTGGGGTAGTGGGGCATACAGTTTTCAGTGACAGAAAACCTCTACATGAAATATGTCTGCAGACACCCATCTCTCCTTCAGTGCAACTGATTGACTGGCCAGGCAGTAACTTTTTTGTTTGGTGTATT